>JARQTG010002610.1:0-12490 GCA_030142615.1 Syrista parreyssii
GCCCAACATCGGATTTTCTTGCTTAAGGATTTCAGCACGTTGGGAGCGGCCACGGATAATTTGTAGGCTACGCCGGGACACGGCATACGTCACAAAATATATAAATGAAAAATATAATATATATAATTGTTAATATATTAAAGATATCGAGTATCGTTGAAATATATATATATATATATTCTATACTTTTCAGCGTTTCAATCTTGCCTTTTTTCCAACAAACAACTCCTGTTCGGTCATCTGAATTTTCGATTATCCGAATGGTAGTTGGTCCCAATTAGTTCGGATAATCGACGTTCTACTGTAGTGCGTACCAATGGCGTTTCTACACCGCTAAATTGGGCGGTAACACCGTTATACTAGGTGCGGATTGGCTGATGTCAGTCGACGCTGAAATAGACCTGAGGAACTATAGGTTAGTGATAGACCAATCAGGAGCGTGACATGTACCCGTTCAACCAATCCGATGCAAGCACGCGTTGAGAACCACCGCGGCGCCTGAGAGCCCCAGGTTGGGCGACACTGCGAAACTAGTCCGGTAGGCAGCGGGCAGGGAGGTTTGAAGCAACGGCGCGAGCATGGCGCGTGCCGTAGACAGTACGAAGTAAACCTGCGAACAATAGACACGTGCAAGCAGATATCAGCAACGACCATGGTTACGATCGACGGAGAGGACGCGGATGAGTCGTTTGACGACGTAGTGTGTTTGTTGGAAGCATTAGTTGTGCAAGACAACAAGAAAGCCGCGGGTAATTCCGGACGCCGTTATCGGCGATTTAGCGCTATTACCATTGGCGGATCAGCCATGTAGCAATCGTGGTGACATTAGCCCGCGAACACGATGCAGATGTCCCTATTTGGACGAGCTCGAGAGAGGGAACACGGTAAAAAGATGGGTTCCCTGGACAAGGGCGCTAGCTCGTGAGAAGCGCCAGCAAAGCTCCGCGAGGGTTGGAATGCCCAGAACATGGCGAATCCAACGAGGATTCTGCCAGCGGAATGGACGATTAGGTTAAGCTGTAAATATTGTAAAGTTCTAATATAAGAATAAAATAAGACTTAACCTAAGATTTTAACATGTGTTAGTGTATGTTTATGTGTATTTATTCCTCGCTAAGAATATACGTTTTGTTTAAGAAAAAACACCTACACTGAATAATTAAAGAATAAACCCCGTGGTGGGGTATATCCCTAAACAAAAAAGGGGAGAATGTGACCGACGTCATATCTCAAGTCACAACATAGCGTAGCGTAGGATTCGTTATGTCGTCCATCGCATAGACTATGGTCAATGACCATATATGTATTGTAGGGTCCTTGATCATAAATTATGGCCATCCGCCAAACCTGAAAGTGACAGAGAGAGAATAGGTCGGTGGTGAAATACGAGTCATAAAATAATAAACATGAATTATTTTCGGGAATACTCAAGAAATGTCGAATGGCTGCAGAGATCGAAAATTACGTCATCTACCATTGTTACGCGAAAAAGTTAACTCAATTGTTCGATAACATCGGGAAATTATTAATTAATAATAAAGATTTTCCGTTACCGAAAATATCAACGGTTTACCATCTCAGGAGGTAAATACCAATCGAATCTTGTTCGGATGGCAGCCGATAGATATCACCAGTAGTAATAGCCATTTAGGGGACTTAATTGGAACTAACCGATAATTACAATAATTATCAATAGTTATTAACGTTCACTAGTACCAAGCGAACCAGGACGTCGAAGAGAATTACCAAGTACCGATTAAATTGTTATAAACAAATAATTGCGGTAAATATTCGACGACCATAAATATGTTGCGTACGCTGCACCACAGCATAAAGAGCTGCATTGGCAGGAACCGTATGACAGTGTAGTGTAGCAGGATGTGAGTTAGCATTAAACTACCAAATGTTAACGTAGTCTTTACGTAGCCTAATAATTACTACAGTAAGTGGCGTACGTGACTTGAAGCTAATGTAATGACCGCCAAATGTGAATAATAAGGTCAAGTAACTGTAATCAAGAATTCCTTGAATAAGTTGCGAAATCAATAGAATATGATTTTTTAGTTTTAAGATAAACATAAGGAAAAATATATGATTATTCACCACTACGTTAACTCATCGCACATATTGTAAATAATAAATGGATAACCCTAGTCCCATCTTTAGCATAAGATTTGGTATTGTAAATATTTATAATTAAGACCGCTGTAATTTTAACATGCATTGTAATTGCCACCGCGATTGAGGGCCATAATTAGTTGTTTGTCCGCGTTAGTAAATTTTTAATGTTTTTTATGCGCGAGACATTTGGGCTTACGCAATTTGTAACAATTCAAGCGACAATATGGCTATTCCGTGGTATGTCTGATAATCATGATGGTACGTTCTTTTATTAATTTATACATTATATTAATAAATATTTGCGTAAGGCCATTATGGTGGGGGAAGCCCCTATATAAGGAGCCGTACCGCCGCCATTACAAGAGTTCAGATTAATCCGAGCGACCGACAACGTGTCAAGAGTTTGACTAATCTTGCGGGAGCGACAACGTGTCGAAAGATTAATCTACGGGCAATATATAAGCGTGCGAACTTTGTAAAGTCTAGATGTTATATCGCGGATTAAATATTTTTCCTGTAAAATAAATCGTTGTCAACGAACCGCGCATAACAAACGCGTGTTTTGTGTCTGTAAATAAACCAGTGGTTATTATTAAATCTGAGTGTAATTATTTCGTTAATTAACATCTATCAGAGCCAGTGGGCTTCGTTTATCCTCTTCAGCAATAGGGAGAGATCCAGATATCGGGGCAGCGGTACACGCAACGTTGGAAGAATTATCCCGGAACGGTATTTTATCGGAATAGACTATTTTCGAGGTTCCATTGACGTTATCGTATCATCGACGTACATCCGTCTTTCACGGATTGTCGAGTACGTGTTTCCTTTGGGAAAAGTTTCGGGAAATATTCATTCCTCCTCCAGGATTGACGGGTTCATCGCATGGACGTTCTAAATCAAGCATTTCTGCCAATACCACCCCTAAGAGGCCCAAGCTAACTTCAAAATCGAATCTTCTCTATTTTTCCGAAAACATTGATTTAAAATACAACACATTTTAGTGCTCTTTATGTGCTTTGAGAATCTCACATACAAAACCCTAAGTCACAAATTTCCCCAGATACCACCCCTAACGTACCTGAACGACACTGATAATTCTCTACTTCTCGATTTTATTTATAAATAATTAAAATAACATAATGACATAATATTACATAATAAAAATATAAAAACAAACTAGAAGGCACCGCGTGGAGAATATCTACTTGGCATTGTGTGTGTTTGCGCGATTACAAACGAAAATATAAAAACTGCAAACTCTAAACTTCTTACTACCCCTTTTTTAGGTGGAAAGATAAACTTTCAAGGGTTTGCAGTGTATTCCGATTGGTTTATTAGAAAAACGTGAGAAAACTAGAAACTGAAAGATTAGAAAAACGTGATTGGCTGAACAGTTGGCGTCCCACGTAGGTACGATCGGAGCGTCTTGAAGCGTACTCGTGGAAAAATCCTACCACAATAAAACAATTGGTCGCCAGAGTCTGACTCGTGGGTTTTTTCGAGGAATAAAGCATTTGGTTGCCAGAAGTCTGCTCATGTACTTTCCGTTTCCTTTAAAAATACTTTCTCTCTTACATACTTTGTATGTGATGAGAAAGTAAACACTGGTAGTTGTAAACTATATTATTTTATGCGTCTAATTGTTCACAGCGTCTCATTGGGTTCTTTAAGTAGTTAGTTAGGTTGGTTAGTTTTTCGCTTATTTTATTTTATTTTTTTTGGAAATAATTTCAGGCAGGATGGATTTTATCCTTAATCGCGGTGTGAGCTTACGAGCCCGCATTCGTTGGGTTCTTCTAGGTTGTTTTAGGTTCTTTAGGTAGCTAGTTAGGCTACTTTGTTTTTCATTTATTTTATTTTTTTTTAGAAATAAAATCGCATGAACGAAAATCGAGGAGTGGGAAAATTAGAATCTAGTCAATTATAGTCACAAAAAATCAATATATTTCCTAAAGTAAAACAGTTAGACGTATAAGACATATTTTTTGTTCCGCGTCAGAAGTACCACCCAAAACACGAGCCAAATTAAGGCGCCGGAGAAATCGTAATCTTGCCTATCCTCCACGCGGTACATTCTGGCTCGTTTTTCGCTTATTTTATTTTTATTATAAATTATATTATTATTGTTATTATTTTTTATTATATTATATTATTATATAATTTAATTTTTTTATAAATAAAATCTAGAAGTGGGAAAATCAGAATCTGGTCGTAGCAATAAACAAATCAATATATCTTGGAAATTAAAAGAGTTAGACCTATAAGACATCATACTTTTTTGTTCCACGTCAAAAGTACTACCCAAAACAAGAGTCAAATTAAGGCGCCAGAGAAATCGTAAACTCCCCCGATGAGCTCATATTTTGATAAAAATTACTATTCTTTTCTTTATGCTTTTGAAGTAGTATTTTAGTAGTATTAGTAGTAGTAGTATTTTACTCAGTCACCTAAAAATCGTGAGCATAAAATCGTATTGCGTTTGCCAAAATAGAATGTTGCATTTTGGTAAAGAAAAATACCACTTGGCAAGTAAAAAATATTAAAACCATTCCACAAGAGAATGATTTTTTTTTTTGTAGTTCATCGGTGTAAATATTTTTTCTATATTCAACTTGTCATAGATTTTAGAATGCACCGACAGGCAAACTTAACTTCACTGGGTCTCATTCTCTTCCTAAAATTAATCTGGCTCGAATATAAAACCTTTTATTTAAGCTCTTATATAGAAGTACCATTCAATTTGGTAAAAAAGGTACTGCGTAAATACAATTTTGCTACAAAAATGAGTATATCTTCTGCGTGATAACTTGAAATGGAAATTCCTATACTCAGACTGGATAGAGTCATCTTATAAAGAAAATGAGAGCTTGCAAAGCCTATTGGTGCAGTCTATTGGTGCATCCCAAAAAATTACAAGTTGAAATTTCCTAAAAACACTGTCATGGAAAAAGGTCGTCGAGTACAGGACTGCTGTGAATTTGCCCCTTTAATAAATACTGCTTTTTATATTGTGTATTATTGTTTCTCGTACAAATAGTAATGAAATCACATTAAAATGCCAAGTACAGAAGTCACTACATATTTGCTTATGCAGTGTCATTTGACATTGTACGATCTGGTACTAGCTGTCATACACATTTACCGTTTAGGTCTCTAATAAACGAGCTTTTCTTGAAACGACCTTTTGCGGCGGATTTTATGTTGGTGGTGGAACCACTAACCCGCGCAAGTTTGTTTACATTGTCAGCAGGCCAATGACACGGTTCCCTACGCTCCTTACGGTGGGGTTGAGTCCCAACTGTTCAAGATACGAAGGTCCAAAAACTCGAAAATTATTTTCTCATTCTACAAAATATACCGAAATCTATTTTCCCACCCGATAGGTTTTACGACCTATTTACCTGTTTTTACGACCTACTTGAGACAAGACAGGCCTAAAAGCAGGTCGCAGAACTTATCGGGTGGGAAAATAAATTTCGGTTTTTTGTAGAATAAGAAAATAATTTTCGAATCGTTGGACCTTTGTATCTTCAACAGTTGGGACTTCAACCCCACCCCTTACTTTCCCCACCCCGACCGGTAGTTGGTGGATAGTAGTCCGAGCTCTTGCTTAGTGACACGGTCAAACCCTTGGTTACTGATGAGTTTTGCATTCATTGTCTTGAGTTCTGCTGATGTAAGTACAAGTACAAGTTTTATCCCATCGTGTAATACATCGTTTCATCCTCGCGTTGAAGAAGTGTTTTTATCAAGATGAATGACGAAGATTCGAGTGTGCCACTGAAAAAAACAAAGCGCGGGCGGCCGTGGAACATCGATCAAAAATTTATCTTCAATATTTTAAAGAAATTTAAAGATCGAATGAGTCTACATGGAGACGGCAAACTCGTGTCGAAGAAAGACGATGTGTGGAAAGATATTGCGGAAAGAGATAAAATATATCAAAACTGAAGCGGCTCTCTATGCATATGTCTCCTGCAATCAGGACGATGTGAGAAGAACACTTTGGACGAATTTCGAAGGAACTGATAAACTCCCTGATGAACAAGGCGATAGTTCGGGGAACAGCGATCTCGCTCGCGAACTTTTAGAAGTTTCTACATTGTCGTGCAACGCTGTTGAGGGTAGCGAGGCCTCCACCTTCGCCATTAATGTACCGGCGGCCGAGTTCGACAAACTTGTAGAAACGCGTATGACATATCTGCGTAACAAGCAGCCAAGATACGTGAAGAGATTTTTAAAAGGTCAGTAGTACTTTTTTTATATTCGTAACCACGAAAAGTGATTAGAAATCATTAGTCTAAAATGGTCATTGTTATCTTCATTAAGAATCATTAATGGTTATTCGATCGGAAATGTGTTTTGAATATATTTTTATTTGAATAGTGCCCACCCCCAGTCTCATCACTTTCATCGTTCTCAAAACTTTGTTACAAGAAAAAAATTTAATAAAATATTTTCTCGTTGAATTCAGTACATTGCGTAAATCGATTAAGTGGTTCGAATTTCATGAGATTTTGAATCTTTCGGAAAGTCATAAAAAGTTTTAAATCTCGTGTGGACGATCAGCCAGAATACTGAATTTGTTTGCAATGATGAAGTTCGAGAATGCTCGGTATAAACTATAATCAAATCGCCAAAACGGAAAAAAATTATATTGTTCAAAGGGTATAGCCGGATAAGCATGCCGAATCTGCCCTCACGGCATTTTCTATCGACACTTAGGGGATCATTTTGGTACCATCTCGAAGTCCCGAGTCCGGCGAACAGGATCCGTCGCGACGACTAGGATTAATAATTAACGTAACCGTCCTCCACATCATTAGAAAGTATCGAAAGTCAGGAGGCTCCGGTCATAGACATTATCGAATTCCGCGTCCTTCTCGTAGGGTTAAGGTGATAAAATTAACGATAAAATTATCTCAAATTACCGATAGGGCTACCTACAATTTCCGTACGATTATTAAAGAAATTGGAGTCCAGCGGCATGTTTAAAGATTAGCGCGAGGACCTACGATTGGCGATTGACTCCGACGTGACGATTCGCCCAGGAGGGCCCGACGGGGGCGACGGAGCTAGCGCTAGCCCCGAGTCCCGAAGAACTTCCCTTGGGCGACATTCTCGTTTTGTTTGCCATCTTGGCCGGTGCGTCTTGTTGAAAAGTAATTGTACCGCAGCCCACTGTTGTATCGTCCACGGTAAGCGTCTCGTTGTCAAAAGGGCGAAATCTTTTCCCGTTAACGTGATTATTCTTTCTCTCGTTATCTTTCCTCCCGGCCATGGCCTAGGAGATGAACGCGTAACGTCCCGAAGGAAAAGATTCCGTGCCTATTGCGTGATTATATTATTTATTCCGAAAATTTCTGTGGATTATATTATTTATTCCGCATATTTCTGTTGATTATATTATTTATTCTGAATATTCCCGTTGACGGTATTTTTTGTTCAATTGTCTATCTCGGTGACCCTGGAGAATCAAAAGAGAAACTACGGATCACGCTTCTCGCGTTCCGCAAATATTATTGTATTTAAGAGCGATTCGCTACGGCGAGATTCCTAAGTCCCGTGTATTTCGAGTTTTCTTTAATTGTTTCATATTAATCAAGCCATTATCTTTTTCTTTCTATATCTGTCTCTTTCCTC
Organism: Syrista parreyssii; assembly: GCA_030142615.1. Classification (NCBI taxonomy): domain Eukaryota; kingdom Metazoa; phylum Arthropoda; class Insecta; order Hymenoptera; family Cephidae; genus Syrista; species Syrista parreyssii. The sequence continues at coordinate 7,765 of JARQTG010002610.1, forward strand.
CGTGTCTATAACTTTGTATTATTTATCGTAAGTTATTGTATTTATATAATTTTCCTTGGTATTACATATCCCCTATTGTTTCGATATACAGATCCGCCACTCGACTATAATCGTGCCGGTACTTGCTCTAGTTATGCGCCTATCCACGTCTCCCTGGAGACGTAGGTATCCTTGAACTTCGTGCAAATAGTTTAGTATCGTTTTCGAAATATCTGCCGCGAGTGTAAGAAGTAGTCTGTATCGTTTTGCATTTAATTTCCGATCTCGAAACTGTACTATTATTTTGTTACTTTGTTGATTTCGTTACTGTTCTTATAAGTCCCAGAATAAAGGGCCACTCATTATACTGGTTATTGTTCAAGTTGGAGGTTCTCAATTTTTCGCTGTTACACCATCCGTGCGTTCCCTGCCCCTCTACCATCTCGTATCGGTCTAGCTAGCCTGACAAATTTCCCTCCTTCCCTCGGAAATTTCCCGTACCGTCTCGTGGCACAACGGTGTGCCTAGCGCCCAGAAGGCTTTCGGGGAAAAGGTAGGGAGTACCGAGATTTGTGGCGTGAAGCTGTGTCGCACCTTAGAGAAATTATGTTTGCAAACAATTAGCGTCACAATATATATATATATATATATTGTGCCTACACTCGGCTTGAACACACGTTTTATCTTTGCTTGTCATTTATTGCACAGTTACAGTGGTATTTTCTGCTCAATCTCGCTAAATTTTTGCACTCGCGTAATCATTACCGTGCGCGCATTCACTGTATCTTAAACTGCGATCGGCTCCTCCCCGCGCTGCAAGCGCATTGATGATTTTTCCACTATACGGAGCGCACTTGCACGTCTGGACAATTGCTAAAAATTTGTTGACACGACTCCGCAGCAGTGTGTAGGTGCCTACGTGTTGCTCTTACTGTGGATAGGTGTCTGTAACGCTTGTCTGTGCCGCCTTGAAGTGTCACCTTATCTATTTATTATCAACTGTTACTTGCTCTATCCGATCGTGTTTATTTCGGCGAAGTGAAGTGCGTGTTTGCCAAATTTCGTTGGGAATTCCCGCCCCACCTACAAACTATTTTGGTACCCCTTCTCCAGCTTGGGTGACGTTCTACCTGTCATGTCTGAACAGTGCGGCTACTGTGGTACGCCAGGCCCTATTGCATCTAGCTATCGATGCAGCAGCCCATGTGGGAAACTTTTTCATGGCAAGTGCAGCCTGAAGGCCTCGGGGCTTACTATGCTCCCAACCGTTCGCTCTGCATATTGATGCCTGTCCTGCACTGAAGATTTGTCCTCATTCGTAGGAGAACCCGATTGTTTTCCTTAGGCACTGTTTTGTCGGTTGACCCTCTTGTCGATCGGTAGGCTTCGGCGGACCGCGACCTCCTTGTCGTTCTCGTCAGCTGTTTGGCCGTTATCCGGCCGTCACCACAACAAACTCGACCTTCCAAACGCTCTCTTTTCACAGGCCCCACGTTGGGCGCCAATTTTGTGACGTATGCCGTGTCCCGGCGTAGCCTACAAATTATCCTTGGCCGTTCCCAAAGCGCTGAAATCCTTAAAAAGGATAGATCGTAATGTTGGGCGCCAGGTGCAGGTCTCCCCCTGCACCACTGTTCCTCACCACGGACGCTTCCTCGTTACCTCCCGGCTGCTCTGCCTCAGCTAGCTGAAAATGGTAGAAGGGAACGTAGGGGCGACGAGAATTGAAAGGTTCGGGCTTACGCCAATGATAACGCCCGTTGGATTGGTACAGTCCGTTTATTGTTCAAACGGGGTCGGTACAGAGCTTCCCGACGCGTACAATAATCCCCAACGGTTGAGACCTTCTCTAAGTCGCGGGGTCAACCGCTCCCACCGTCCCTAGCTTGCTATCCTAACGGTCCGCGAACCCTTCGCGACGCGACCCGCGGTCCTAACAAGCTCAGGTGGTGCGAACCTCGTATCCTTCCAGAGATCTGGGTTGCGTGGCGTTCTGTACGCCTGGACGCCGATCTCCTCTCCGGCGCGGTGCACGCGACAGACCTCGGCTCTGCTTTGGCGAGGGGGGGCGTGCAAACAAACAAAGAGGGAGCCGCACTCAGCGGTACTCTCCAATCCGTCGGCTGCGACTATCCCCGGGACTCCGATATCCAACAAAACAAGAGGTCCTGTGGGCCGATTCGGGGCGAGGGCTCTTCCACGGCTGGTGCCACTTCCTGGCGTCACTTCCGTCTCCAGACGCACCTCACACACCTCACAGTCACCCTTAGCCCTTAGTCCCACAAAAAAGAGATCCAAATCGCGTCCCAAGTCGTAGCCGTTATCCAATCGCCAGAGATATCCAAAAATCAAGCCGAGCCGTTATCCAAAATCAATCCAAGAAAACAAAAGGCACTATCGCAAAAATCACACGTGCGTCGCTACCGAGTACCGGAAAGAGATTGACTTAGGATAATCCGAAGATTATCGAAGTCATTAGTCATCGGTTCGCCGAATTTCGCCGAAGGAATTCCCGTTCCCCGGGAATTCCATCCCACTCGCTCCTCACCGTCTAGCAGGGGGTCTAAACAAAAATACCCCTCCTCCCGCTGTCCTTCGCCGTCGGGATAGCAAGTCGGGACAGTCAGGTGCCCGGCGGGTGGGCAACGGGGAGCGAGCGGTCGGTGGCCTCATCGGCGCTGGTTATTACGCCCATTTGCCTCACCACCCGATCCGCCCTACCGCTACCGGCCGCCGGACCCCCTCCTGGCCCCGATCCTACGGCCCTTTGACGCGGAACCATGGTATATCCCTTAAGGTAACGTGGCACGCTCAAGCCGAGCGGGTGACGCCACGTTACAATATAAAATCGTGATACCGTGCACAGTATTATATAAAAATATAATGTTATATAAAGCTGTTTGTTTAGGTAAAGGTACTTACCGTAGCTCGCGCGGACTACACTGGCCACGTTTTCCCTGGACGAGGACGTAAACGGCTCGTTCACTATCCCCGCCCAGCCGAAAATCCATCCATCGATACTGGGAAGACCCTGTAACGTGGAGCCTTTTCTCCAGTGACCTTATCATTTTCGTGTTTTTACAGGGTCTTCCGTGTGCTTTCCCCAAGCGCGTTTGGAACGATATTCCTGGCTTCAAAGCAGCAAGCTCTCGAGAAACTATTATGAAACTGTCGATGTCGTAGAATACGACAGAAGTCCTGGAGAGCTTGACACGCGACGAAACGATCCTGTGCGGTGACGGCAGCGGCGATGGCGACAAGGTTGTCGTCGTCGTCGTCGTTGTTGTTGTTATCGTCGTCGTTGTTGCTGTTATCGTCGTCGTAACAAATGCGTTCGTCGTCGTCGCCGCTGTCGTCGACAATCTGCGTATACAAAACAAAAAAAAAGAGATTGATTACAATGATTCTGAACTATGTATGTATATGGTGCTGTGCAACGAGTCGTGAAATTGGGATTATTTTATATTAAAATTTATGCCTTTAGTTATTTTATTTATTTTTTTTTAATTTAAGAGTAATTCTATTAAATACCAACCGGATCGTCGCGTGCTTTTTGCTTATAGCCAGGAATAGCTGCCGACGGTGGTAGTACCTCGACGTCCTGGTATCCTTCCAAAGAAGTATCCTCTTCCTCGTTCAAACGAAACCGTGGGCTCCTCCGCTGTATCTTTAGTCGCTTTCACGGCGGCGAACAAGACGCAGCTCGGCTCGGACCTATTGGTGATCCGGCTGTAAAATCAAATATCCGTATAAACATTCGTTTTCGTTATAAATCCTAATTGATGTAAGTATGGTAATAGCTGTAAGATACGTCGTCAGTAAATACTTCTCTTTTCCCTTGAAAGCAATCGAACGACATTATCGATCGTGTACACTTTGCCGTAGCATTAAGTGCGAACAATTTTGATTTTTAGACACGAGTCAAAATATCGTGCTATCGTGTTATCGGAATAGATAACACCAAGTAATATGATTTTTTAATTAATTCATGCCATATAAGTGAATATAATTTTACACGGACAGATTTTTTTGTACTTACCCGTGCTATACTGCGATTCGGGACACGTGCCGCTGCTATCACGCATTTCGGACGTGTCTCTTTCTGTAATACGTTATTTAGATTAAGATAATGATAGCAATTACGATAATACGGTTTTTAACTGCCTGCGATATGTCATTAATAAAAATAAATTGCAACTTACCATCGCTGCTCGAAAAGTCGCTGTCCGAACTTGAAGATTCCATTGCGAATGTTGTGGATAACTCTAAATCTCTAAAAGTCGTTCGACATACAAGGTTACTCGTCTAAACAATGTACTACCATTCCGAGGAAATAAGTGTATTTGAATTTTGTACTGGTTCGAATAATGGAGATATGCTAATGGCTCGTAATAAAATGTATAACTGTGTTTAGTTTGACAAACATTTGTATTTAGTAAACTATACAAAAACGTTAATATATACACTTATAGAGTATAAATACGAGATAATGTTTATTACAGTATTACATTGAATAAGAATCTATATCAAGATTCGGTTCTACATTATAATTTTAAAGCTAATAAATTTCAATCGTAAACTGTAATGCAGTTTGTTCTAAAGTCAAGGTTTATGCAATGAGATTTAATTATTATAACCTAACTTTGATCAGTATTATTGATATAGTAGACTGTGACGTTAAAATACCGCGTCACAAAGTCCCGAAAGAAGAACTGTCGTGTCTCGATTACGGGACGCGTTACCGTCC
>JARQTG010002612.1:0-11892 GCA_030142615.1 Syrista parreyssii
CTCAACTTGATGTTTTCTTTCCTGGCAGATTGAAAATTGAGTTGAACTAAAAATGCGGTTTGACACAGTTTATTTAATACTCCCGTCTAAGGTGTCTGGGCACTGGGATGACATCATAGGGGCGCTGGGATGACACCCTGACAATCGTCATCCCGCTACTTGTTAGCGGGATGAAAATGTTGTACCAAGACCACGGTAGCTATAAAATTATCAAGGGAAGTACCACACACTTCCCTTCTTTTTCAAAATAAGTTTACCTACAGGTCTGATTGTATTAAGATTACTTAATACAATCAGGTCTATTATATGCGTTTATCCAAATATTACCTACCAACTCTAAAGGAAAAGCCTACCCATGCTAAAATTATCTCCCATCAATATTCTTTACGTGCAGGTTTAATAAAGCAGATAGCATCTGGCATCTATACGTGGTTGCCGCTTGGTCTGCGCGTGCTTAAGAATATTGAAGATATTATCAGAGATGAAATGGATAAATCTGGTGCAATTGAAGCATTAATGCCTTGTGTGCAACCAGCAAATCTTTGGCGAGAATCGGGACGTTACGATGATTACGGTAAGGAAATGCTACGTATAAGGGATAGGCATGAGGAAGATATGCTTTTCGGTCCAACGCATGAGGAGGTAGCAACTGATCTAATTAGAGATGTGGTAAAAAGTTACAAAGATTTGCCACTTTGTTTGTATCATATCCAGTGGAAATTCCGTGATGAGGTAAGACCACGTTATGGTGTTATGAGGGGTAGGGAATTTCTGATGAAGGATGCATACAGTTTTGATGTAGATTACGAAGGTGCACTGAATTCATATAATTTGATGTACAAAACTTACATAAAAATCTTCAAACGCATGGGACTTACTCCAATTGGAGTGAGAGCGGACACTGGGCCAATTGGAGGAAATTTGAGCCACGAGTTTCATATATTGGCAAACACTGGTGAGAGCACTTTATATTATGACAATAAATTTTCTGAACTACTGGAAAGTGAAGATGTTGAAAGTTTGAAGAATATATATGCAGTTGCAGATGATATGCACGACCCTAAAACTTGCCTTGTGCCGCAAGAGCAGTTAAATGTTAGTAAAGGTATTGAAATAGGGCATATTTTTTATTTTGGCGACAAATACTCAAAGCCTATGAAGGCAAGTGTTACTTCTCAAGATGGAAAAAATGTCAACATGCATATGGGTTCGTATGGCATTGGGGTTTCAAGGCTTGTCGGTGCAATAATAGAAGCTTTTCATGATGATAAGGGAATTATCTGGCCAGAAGCGGTAGCTCCTTTCAGAATTGGTTTAATCAATTTACAAACGAAAGTAACGGAGGCTGCAGATAAAATATACAAAGCTTTGAAAAGTGATGAAGTGCTTTACGATGATACGGAAAGAAGTATAGGAGTAAAATTTTCTAGAATGGATCTGATAGGCTTGCCGTGGCAAATAATTGTTGGAAAAAAGGCAATAGATGAAAATATAGTTGAAGTAAAAAATAGAGCAACTGGAGAGGTAAAAGAAATGCAGATTGAGGAAGCAATAAATCGCTTTAGCACAAAATGATACGCGGTATCGGCACTGACATAGTATATATACCAAGAGTATTGAGAATATTACAAAAATACGGGGAAAAATTTCTCAATAGAATCTACACTGAAAAAGAAATAGAGCTAAGTAGAAAGTATAATAGTCAAGAAATGCGAGCAAGGTATTTTGCCAAACGCTTTGCAGCAAAAGAAGCTTTTGTTAAAGCACGAGGTACTGGATTTAGCCAGGGCATTATAATGAAAGATATAGAAATATACAGCGATGTAAGAGGAAAACCATATATTGCTGTCAGAAAGGATTTCATCTCAAAGGACTACAAGATTCATCTTTCTCTGAGTGACGATGGAGATTACGCTACTGCATTTGTTATAATTTGCGTCTAGCAGATATTGTTTCAATTTATGCAGTTGACTTTATGCTATCTATATAGCTAAACTGACTTAGGTTTACCGACAATTTGAAAAACCGTCATTCCGCTACTAGTTAGCGCCGCGGCGGTATGACGGTTCGCGGTGGCATGACGATAAGCTTGTCATCCCGCTACGTGTTAGCGGATGAGATGCCGCGAATGAATCGCGGTATGACGTAACGACAAGTTCGTCATCCCGCTACGTGTTAGCGGGATCTATGCTAAGAGATACCGTGAATAAATCACGGTATGACGGTTCGCAGCGGTATGACGATAACCTCATATCCCGCTACCAGTTAGCGGATGAGATACCGCGAATGAATCGCGGGATGACGTAACGACAAATTCGTCATCCCGCTACGTGTTAGCGGGATCTAGAGATACCGCGGCGGTATAGCTATAGCATACACAAACAACTAGTTTGCCAAAAAAACATGGCGGTTTTTCTATGATTTGAGTATAATTCTAGCTTTACCTAAACAGAAAATTTAATGGACTATATCTTAATGTATCTTTCCTTACCATTTTCAATTACTGAGAATTACTTATTAATTACTGCGTTGATTCCGCTTTTAAGTGCTTTTGTTATCTTTTTTACTGGTAAATGGCCCGGAGTGAACAATAGTATTACTGTCATTTCTTCTGTACTTCTGTTTACGTATACGTGTCTGTGCACTTTATATTGGGTATATGGTGATCATTCTCAATTTATTCTCATGGATTTTGGTAATAATTTGCACATTAGTTTAAAGCTAGAGTCTACCGGAGTAATATTCAGTTTATTAATATCGTTTTTATGGATACTAACCAGTATATATGCAATATGTTATATGCAGAATAACTATGCTGATGGCAATCACTCAAGTTTTCTATGCTTTTTTTCAATATCGATTAGCTGTGCAATGTTTATTGCTTTTTCTGGAGATTTGCTCACTACATTTGTTTTTTATGAGCTTCTAACTATTAGTACATACCCTCTGGTTACTTACAACTCAACAAATGAATCAATGATTGCAGGGCGCTATTACTTTGGCGTGCTATTTTTCTCTTCTTTAGTATTATTTTTTCCTGCAATAGGCCTTTTATATAATGAATTTCATACTTTAGACTTTGTAAGTGGTGGAATATTCAAATTTGATACTTCACTCATCACTTTCATTGCAGTGTGTTTTGCTATGCTGATTTATGGAATAGGAAAAGCTGCATTAATGCCAATGCATTTTTGGTTACCAAAAGCAATGGTTGCACCAACTCCTGTGAGTGCACTATTACATGCTGTTGCTGTTGTGAAATCCGGAGTTTTCATCATCATAAAAGTTATATTATACACTTTCGGCGTCGATAATATACAACGTTTTGTGCAGCAAAATTGGTTTGCTGGAGGGTGGCTTCCGTACGCTGCTGGATTTACTATTATTACTGCATCATTGATTGCATTAAAGCAAAAAGAATTAAAGAAATTGCTTGCTTACTCTACCATCTCTCAATTGTCGTATATTATATTATTTGCTTCAATTTTTAGTGAGCTCAGCATGAGGGTTGCAATTTTTCAATTAGTTTGCCACGCATTTGCAAAAATCACTTTGTTTTTCATTGCCGGAGCAATAATAACGAAAACAGGTGAGAAATATATAGATAAGATTCACGGTATAGGACGCAGTATGCCAATTAACATGACAGCATTTGCTATAGGTGCATTGTCTATGATAGGGGTGCCGCCTGCTCCGACTTTTTGGGGTAAATTTCTCATTTTTCAAGCTGTTTTCAACTCTGGCAATGTAATACTTTCTGTGTTTGTAACTCTAGTGTTAATTGTTAGTACTATACTTAACGCTCTGTACTTTTTACCGATAATTTACAATGCCTTTTTCTTAAAACCTTCTCAGAATTACTTTATTAAAAAAACGCCAATTCTTCTAGTTTTACCTCCAGTTATTACTGCTACATGCACTTTAGTTATTTTTTTTAGCTACCAAGTAATATTTTAAAATCTGTATTTATAACCATTAACAATAAATTTAAATGGTATTATACCAGCCAGAGTTGCTTTTATACTCGACAAAGTGAAGCTAATCTCCACAGTATGATCTTTCACCTCCTTATTTTGCTCGGTTGTAAAAACTACAGTAGCATTTCCAGCAAATGTAACTAAGTCCTTGGTCGATCGATCAATAGATAATGTTATTACATTTATGTTGGCAGTTTTTCTTTTGGATGAAGGTGAACTAACAGCTTCATTGTTCGTTTTTTCCTGAAAGCCTTGATAGATTTTATGTATAGAATTGTTTCTTATAAAATTTTCTTGGTACTTCGGTTCAACGATCTTAATGGACTCGTATATTTCAATGTATTTACTTATTAAGTACCTCGCTGTGGAAGTGTATTCATCTTCCTTTTTACTGAAACTAAGCTTATGCATTGCAGAGAACTCATCTTCTGTGTGGTTCATGTACTTCACAAAATTTAAATCTTTTTTAACAGGAAATAACAGGTATATGTTTAATATTAATAAACATAAGCATACTAGGAGAAGCGATACTATTAATGCCATCCAAGATCTTTCTGCTACACAAAACAGATACCTATGGCAGTACCATTCGACTGCTTTACTGAAATAACTTTTGTTTTTTACTGATTCAAGCAATTTATCTTCCATAACACAATGCTACCAAACCCAATTATAATAACAATAAGATTAGATACTCTAAAAAACTTTAAAATATGTCTAAATTTTCCAAAATAGGATGAATGATTATATCACCTTGTTCCGCAATAAGGTAGAATTTATCGATTTTGCTCACATCTACATTGATCATTTTTACACTGAAATTTTCAGGATTGTAAATATTACTTTCAGCACTTTTGTGATAATTATAATAATGTAATTTATTTTGATCATCAAAATAACCAAATTCATCAGCGAGGGTTCCCACTTTGCTACCTTTACCACTTTTGACTAGCTCAAATAGATCAATTGCATGGTTTTGAGATCCAGGCTCAATAGGCCCTTCTGCAGCAAAAAACTTAGGTGCATGACCAACGTATTCCTTAAATTTTAGATTATGAGTCTTTTTTACACTACCAAAATCCACAAACTTATATTCATCTGAAACGCCAGAATATTGTGGATCATACTTTTTATATTCAAAGAACTCATTACCTAAAAAATTACAAAACGTTAATTTATAATCATCATGATCGGATTTAACGACTTTAAGGTAATGAAAATCTCTAGGAATCTTTACTTCCTCTTCCGTGATATGATTACGTACAACAAGCTCACCATTTAGCATATGATAGCCAATTTTTGGCAAAGTAGCTATATTGATTGCCTTGTTTAGCTTAAAATTTGCTTCATAAATGCCGCTTAACAACTCCTTTCCTTTTTCTAAGGTGACGTCCTGGTCTAAAGCTATATTCTTGATTGAACTTAATTCTTTCTGCATGTTTAGTATGGCTTTCGTCAAAACTTCTATTGATTGCCATACAGTTAATTTATTATCAGTCAAATTATATACTTTGAGTATTAAATTAACAGAATTTTATCATGAATTTATGTTAAAAGTATTATACTTTGTAAACTTATGTCATGATATTAACTACATTAGCTAAAACATGCTTTTTATCTAAGTGAAGTTGCTTAGCAACAACAAAAAGTTCATCTATTTTTTTCCACTGACCTAGTAAAATTTCAACACCATTTACCTCTCTCTTTATGCTTTCTAAAATGAAGGCCTGAATTATATATGATGCTAGTTCTAGTTCGATTTCGCTATTAATTACTTTATTAATCATATTGGGATTCTTTAAATCATGAAGAAATTTATAAAAGCATTTGTATGCTTCATAAGCATCACTACTTATTGCATTTATTATCATTCCTGGCATTCCAGGAAATAAAGTAATCATTTCGTCAAACGTTTGATCATCAAATTTACATTGAGATGAAGCAACTTGCTTTGTTTCGTCATAAGTTAATGGAAGTAAATTTAGCTGAAAGCACCTACACTGGATAGTAGTTTGTATATCATATGGCTTATGGCTAATTATAAATATCTTAGAATTTTTTGGCGGCTCTTCTAATATTTTCAATATTGCGTTTTTAGCGTTATTAGTCATTGCCTCTAAGCTATCTATTATAGCTATTTTGTGTTCTGATTGAATGGGACTTAAGTGTAGAAAGTTTTTCATTTCTCTGACTTTTTCTATTCCGATAGTATCACCTTCAACAATGTGTAAGTCCAATGCTACTTCATTATAGCTTTTTATGAGTAACCAATTGGAGAAGGATTTTGCAAGTGTTGCTTTTCCTATACCTTTTTTACCACAGATCAGCCAAGACTGAACAGATAAGTTGTTCATTAATTTTTTTTTGGCCTGGTTGTGACCTATTACTTTTTTCATTCTTTCTCCTATAGATCTTAGTTTGAAAATGCATTGGTTACTGTTTGTAATAAAATTGCACCTTCCCTTAAAACCTTAATCTTATCTTCGGTTAAGTCAATAATAGTAGATTCTATACCAGAAACTAATTCATCATCTTCAATCACTGCAGATAAATGTTGCTTAATGGATTGTGGTATATCGTCTGCCTTACATACACTTTTTTCTCCTGAAATATTTATACTAGTTGCAACTATTGGAACTTTCAGTTTGTTTAGTATTGAAATTGCAATAGGATGCTCAGGGATTCTGATGCCTATACTATCTTTAAAGAATTCGTTTGGCAATATATTATTGTTTTTAAGTGGTAAAATATAGGTAATCGGTCCAGGAGAAAAGTGATTTACTAAACCAATATACTTTTTCTCTAGCTTTGCTATTCTCATCAAGCTGCAAATATCACTAACAAATATAGACAGTGGTTTATTTTGAGAGCGTTTCTTTATCTGATATATTTTTCCTATAGATTCATTATTTAATGCATTACAAGCAAGAGCATACACTGTTTCTGTTGGAAAACACACTAACAAGTTGTTCTGTATTGCATTTATTATTTTAGATACCATATAGCTAAAAACTTATTCATAACAACTAGATCAGTTTTGTTGCATTGTATCTTATATAGTAACTGCTAGTTTTTGTGAACGCAATGCAACGCAGCTTACCATTTGTTATGCAGACTTGCTACAACCCAAACTCTTCATTGATTTTATCAACTATTGCCTGTGGTGGATCCTCTCCCCATCCTGAATACAAAATCTCTCCATAGTCTGCAACATCTATAGAGCCAGTTCTGCTTTTTGCTAGAAACATTTCTCTTTTCTCTTTATCAACTAATACATAATGCCACGCTGATTTTCCACGATCTTTACCACGGACTAAATATATAAGATCTGACCTACTTCTTTTTGTTGCATCAGCAAAAGATCTTTCATTGACAGTTCTGCTTTTACTTTTTATGCCGCCACTTTCAGAAAAAGCTTCCTTGGATTCGGTTTTTTTGTTTGCTAATTCAGAAATTCCCCCTTTTTCCCCTAATGCCCGTTCTTTGGTGTTTTGAGACGAATACTTACTGGAAAAACCTTCCCCTGTACCGCCAGGAGTCCTGTTTGTGAAACGCTTAATAAATGAATTATTGTCGTTGTTTTCTGCCATAAAAATCTCCAAACTTTAGATTGTAGGACCCAAATTTTTACTACACTCTATCATATGTTAATTAAATTAATATAAATGAAAAATAATATAGTAATTATTACAGGAATTACAGCTTCAGGTAAATCAGAATTGTGTGATAACCTGATAAAAAAATATAATAATATCAGCATAATAAATTGTGATTCAAAGCAGGTATATGAAGAAATTCCCATAATTACTGCTCAACCACTAAAGCAAGAAGAATTTTATAAATTATATGGTTATGTTTCAGCAAAAGAAAATTATTCCGTGGGTCTATGGTTAGAGGATTTAGAAAAAGAAGTTAATCACGCATTAGAAAATGCTCAAATACCTATCATCACTGGAGGAAGCGGGCTTTACATCAGCAGTTTAATCAAAGGCTTATCATCAATGCCACAAATAAGTCAGAAAGTAAGGAAAAATGTAAGCGAATTAAGGAAAAATTTAAGTAAAGAGGAGTTTTACAAATTAGTGCTAAGCAAAGATCCAAGGATTCAAGGTAAAGTATTCATGAATGACTCGCACCGCCTTTCAAGGGCACTTGAAGTTATCACTGAAACTGGTAAGACAATCTTTGTATGGCAAGAAAATAGACAGCCTCCTTTATTCGATAATTTTAAGATATATACAATTTTGCCTAAACGTGAGGATGTATACCAAAAAATAAATTCTCGTTTTATCAAAATGATCGAAAATGGAGCAATTGATGAAGTAAAAAAGCTACTTAGTATGAACTTAGCTCCACATTTGCCAGCTATGAAAGCACATGGAGTGCCAGAAATTGTAAAGTATTTGAAAGGTGAGATTACTTTAGACGAAGTGATACAGATTGCTCAAACAAACACAAGACACTACGCAAAACGCCAGTACACTTGGTTTAAAAACCAGTTCCCAAGTTCTGAAGTAATTGATTGTGCAAATGAGCTAACAGCGCTTGAAATATTTTAATTGTTAGTTTCCAGGTGTATTTCCATGCTCATTGCTATGAATGGGCGGTTCCATATTTTCCAGATGGCTGTTTACTTCTAGTGGATTACCTAAACTATGTTCTATCTCTGCTTCAAACTTAAATCCTAACTTCTCGCAAAATTTCTGGAAATACTCTTTAATAATATCAAATAAATTTTTGCCATCAATTTTGTAATTTTTCAGTTCTCGAGGAGCAGTAAGTAACAATTTACCATCTTTATATGTTACATCATTTTTCTCATCTTGGAATGCAAGTGTAAACTCTAATGAGCTATTTATCTGACAAACTTCTTCTTCTGGATTATCAGATTTTACCGTAGGCACTGCCATCTCAGATTTGACTTTTACATGATTTGGATCAGTGCAATCAATAACTATTGTTTTTTGAGGACTTAGTAGCGTAAATTCGGACTGGCGAAATGCTTGAAAGAGAACATCAGTGAATAAAGTGCCTTCATACCCTGCTTGATTACAATTAGTAATTAGCTCTTCTAGAATAGAATCACTTGGAACTTTTGCTTCAGCATATTTAAACATTTCCTTAAAAACTTCTTTTGCAAACGGGCGATAATTTCTGGCTTCTTCCTTTGGTAATAGGTGAGCATACTCCTTGCCTAAATTGTAAAATCTCTCAAATTCCTTTTCATACTGGTCAGTTTTTTTATGATCAGGAGTATTGTCATTTTCACAATATTCGCTCCAAATTTTATCGAATTCACGTTGCTTAGCTCCTTCCATCAACGCACTAGTTAAAGTTTGGTCTATACTTTTACCATTAATAACAAAATCCATTCTATTGATGTCTTTATACATCTGTTCACCAGAGTTTGCTTCAGCATTATCTTTACCAGCTCTTAATTTGCCAAAATCAAACTCTTCTGCTTGAGCCCTTAATGTAACTACTGGATTGGTACTATTCATTTCTATCATAGACCTATTAACATCATAATTAATTATATCACAAATTATTAATAATTCAATAAAATACCTGCTATAAGCCCTATGATAGCAAATATAGTTAGGGGTAACTTAGGCTTACCGACAACCGTCATCCCGCTGCTTGTTAGCACCGCGGTGGTATGATGTTAGAGAGCTGTGCTAGCTATAGTGCATACCTGACCATAAGGTGACAAGATTTTAAAAAGGCTCTATTATTGATAAACAGTTTTTACACATGTATGAATCTCAATGAGCAATTAGATGTGCTGGCTTTTCTAAATGGCAAGCTGGAAAATATGCTTAAGTTCCATTCCGCAATATTACCTAAACTCTGTGGTGGGAACAAAGTGGTGGACCTGCTGTTTTATAGGCCGCTTGGTTATATAGATAGAAGTAAGTCACTACTTGATACTCGAGTTGGAGAATTTACAACTTTCATGGCAAAAGTTTATGAGCATCAGTCGCCCACTTTTAGAGGTAGACCATATAAAATAGTCGTTGAAAGTGAGAGTCAGTATATATTCATAGTCTTTTTTAATCACTCAGTTAAGTATTTATATAAACTATTTCCAGTTGGAGCCTATGTAATCATCAGTGGCAAACTCGAAAAATTTGCTGAGCATTGGCAGATTACTCATCCAGATTACGTGTCGCTTGACATCAACCAATTTAAAGAAATAGCTCGCATAGAGCCAGTCTACCAATTATGCCGTGGCATTACCAATAAGAGCATTGGAAACATAATAAGCTCTAACCTGAAAGAATTGCCTGATTTGCCAGAGTGGATAGATGATACATTAATCAAGCAAAAAAAATGGCTAAGTTGGAGGGAAAGCATCATAAAGTTGCACAGACCAAGCTCATTGGCGGAAGCCGAGGTTTGTAGAAAAAGGCTTGCTTATGATGAATTGTTTGCGTATCAGCTAGCACTGAAACTTGCAAGAGAAAATCATGTAAAAAAAAGGGGAAGAGAATTTATAGTATTGAATAAATATAAAGAGCAAGTTTTAAATGAATTATCGTTTCAATTAACAAACGATCAAATTCGTGCAATAGATGAAATTTCAGAGAGGCAAAAATCCAAGTATCGCATGATGAGCTTGCTGCAAGGTGATGTTGGTAGTGGCAAAACCGTAGTTGCACTTTTTGCGATGCTAAATGTGGTAGAAAACAACATGCAGGTAGCTCTAATGGCACCGACTACTATCTTGGCGGAGCAACATTATAATTGGATTGAGGAAGTTTTATCCTGTACCGATATAAAAGTTGCGCTGCTTACTGGTAAAACTTCGCGCAAGGAAAGAAAGATTATCATGAACGAACTTGCAAGTGGTGTTTTAAATATAGTGATTGGCACCCACGCGTTATTTCAAGCTAACGTTACATTTAAAAATTTAGGGCTTGCAGTCATAGACGAGCAACAGCGATTTGGAGTGATGCAGAGAAATCGCTTGGTAGGAAAAGGAGAAAATGCCGATATACTTTTCGTTACTGCAACTCCCATTCCAAGAACCTTGCAGCAAGCTATGTATGGTGACGTTGAATGTTCAATTTTGAGAGAAAAACCAAAATCCAGATTGCCAATAAAAACTGTAACTATGAACATTAGTAGGGTGCCAGATGTTATTGAAAAGCTAAAAGGTGCTATAAACAGGGGCGAAAAAGCATATTGGATTTGTCCATATATAGAAGAAAACGAAGAGACCAATATTGCTGCAGCAGAGATGCGTTTTCAGGAATTACAAAAAACATTTTTTGATAGAGTCGGGATAATACACGGAAAATTGACTCAGGAGCAGAAAGATCAAGTTATGTTTTCCTTCAAAAGAAATGAATTTTCTTTGCTTGTTGCAACCACTGTGATAGAAGTTGGTATAGATGTGCCAGATGCAACCATTATGATTATAGAAAATGCAGAGCAATTTGGGTTATCGCAATTACATCAGTTAAGAGGCAGAGTAGGGCGAGGAAACAAGCCATCTTTTTGTGTATTATTATACGATAATTTAAGTAAAAGCTCATCTTCAAAGTTAAAGATCATGTGTGAGTCACAGGACGGATTTTACATTGCTGAAAGGGATATGATGCTAAGAGGCAGTGGAGATATTTTAGGCACAAAACAATCAGGATGTATGGAATTTAAATTTGCTGATTTATATCAGGACAAAGAGCTGCTCAATCTCGCGTATAATAACGCAAAAGGCGCAATGGCTAATTTTGAATTACTGCTTGATATATTTGAATATAGAAGTAGATTACATTTTTCAAAATTTCAGTAGGAAAACCAGGTAGCTCGCAGAAACGAATTAAATGCAAAAATTCCTTGACAAACTCCGCCAGCCCCCTTATCATGATAGTGAAGGTATTCAGTTATCTTCATCTGTGCAGATTAAACA
>JARQTG010002613.1:0-11657 GCA_030142615.1 Syrista parreyssii
CCGTTAGGTCGCGCTTCGAATTGCTTTATGGTTGTCGAAAGATGCTTGATTTTATTGTTGGGTTTTCCACTGCATGTCATTGTAAATGCGTTAAAACGTGACTTCATATTTTGTATTCCGTTTAAACTATAGGACATGAGTTGACATCTGGTATGTCGTAAAAGACTGTATGCTGCAGATGTTCATTGTAAAACTTTGTGACGGTACGGAACAACGTTTTAGTGTATTCGCGAGTATTACGCCTTTAAATACGAACCACCTTCATCCCATTAATTTGTGGTGACAGGAATCCGCAGTATCCACGGTGTCGAACTAACGCTTCGGTATCGGGATTTACGACCCCGGTTGATTCGCGACAGTAAGTCGAGTCGCATCGTAATCACGGAACACACGTGGTATACAATATTTTAATAAGATGGATAGAATAATAGATAGATACAAAATAATTGGTTTTTCTTTTTAGTTAGGATAAATCAATAGTAAACAAAACCTAAATTGTACGTAACATTATATTGAAAGTGAGAATAAATAGTAGTGTTATGATATAAACGTGTGGCTATCTTATAATATTAAACATTAATGAGAATTAATTGGATTATGTGGTAAAATCATAAAGCATTGATTTAGAATGAAAATGTGTCCTGGTCGATCCAATTTGGACCTATGATGTGACCTGTACCCTATGTGAGGTTTAAGAAAATGTAATTCTTTCTACTGATTCAAAAGTAATAGAAAGTTTGAATACTCGTGCATCTCAAAATGTTCTTTTTACAAATATGCAAGAAAAAACATAACTTAGGTGATTTGAAAATTTGGTGGGTGGGTCTAGTTGACCCATTTGCTAGTAATAAATTTGTCTTCGAAATGCTTTTTGAAAATAAAATGTGAAGATGTCAGTTTTACATCGCCAGGTTTCGCGGCGTCTCATCGTTTCAGCATGCCGGGTTCATTCGGCACTTTCAAAATAGTCGGTTTCCACATTTTTTCAACTCGAGTCACATTCCGGGACAGCGCACGATCTCCCCATTTCGGTGCATACACTTTCCCGAAAATGTGTTGCTTTCTTTCATATGGAAATTGAAAACGATAGAGCACGCAAGAATCTCCGGTACCGAGAATAATAAGAATAATAAGAATAAGAATAAGCGCATTGGTTCACAGACTGCCGATACCGGCTGAACGCCTTAGTTTCGCGCAGCAGGTTTACGTAGAGGGCGCGATTCGCAATTGTTTCAAGATACGAGTTCATTCAAATGCAAACTCGTACACGGTGCCTCAAACGTATTGGAATGTTATTTTTTATCACCCCGGGATCGAAAATTCGCTTTCGGACCCTATTTTCAGGGGCGAAAGTGCCATATTCCCTCCCAGTCAAATGTTTTAATAAATTAGTAAGTATGCAAACTTGCTTCATTTAACCACGTAACTTAGCAACGAATTATAAATAATATTATTAAGGTTATTTATTTTGAGTACTTTAGAAATGAGTTCAAATGAATTATCTGAAAATGATGAATTTTTATTTTTAATTTGTTTAATTATTATGTACTTTTTAGTTAACACATCTGATTGTGTTAAATAAATGTTAATTTTAAAAATGTTACTTTTAGTTAACTCATAATAAATAAATTCATAAAATTATTTTTTCTTAGATGGGGGGCTTTGCCCCTCAGCCCCTGCCGAGGGCTGCACCCCCGGACCCCCCCAACTTTTTTACTGGGGGCTTCGCCCCCAGAGTCCTACCCTGTACTTGTTTTCAGATTTATAAACTGAACAAAATTTATAAATTTACAACGAATTGAAAACATTCAAACAATAATTCCTTTTAACCTAAGATCGAAATATTAAATTTTATTATTTTAATTTCAATCGAACTTTCGATCCCGGTGTGATAAAAAATTGTATACTCACTAGGGGAGAAAATTATGACATTCCAACCCGCGTTTTTTTCTACGCGAGTCGGAAAGTCATGCTTTCCTCTCTAGGTGAGTAATTTACTATTAATTATTAGCAGTCCGGAAAGAAACAGATTATTGTAGAGTGAGAGCGTAAATATCCTATTTAACATCGACAATTACAGCTTAATTATGGTAGCATGCAGATTATCCAGTGTACATGAATGCGGATGAAAAAGTTTCTCTACTTATTTGTGTCAATATCTCGTTACGTCGAAGCTAAAACGTTCAGTGGGAACCCCGCGCGATATCCGATAATCGAATGACTATTCACAGAACGTTTCACTTGTAACAGAAAGAAAATAAAAAAAGAGAAAAAGAGATAAAAAAGGCAGAATGAGTCCGATTGAATTAAAATTGATTATCCCGTAGAGGATCCTTTGTGCATGTCATTCACCTGTCGTCACTGTGGGTATGTAAACCAAAATTACTTTTCCTTCATATACACCTCGGCTAAAGTTAATCAAAAACAGCGTTTTCAATTTGGAGCTCAGTTGTGTCTTCAGTATTTAGAAAATTCCCTTCCAAATTCTTGAATCGCACTTTTTTAAAATACAACGTTACAGCTGATCATGCATGCCCTCTTTGATGAGACAACTAGTTTTTTTGTAAAAATTATAGTTTTTACGGTAGAAAAGAGATTATTTCGAAAAAAATTTTGAAACTGCATTTTAATTCTATACTTCAAAAGTTTATTGATTCTGCCTGCACACAATACTTTACGCGAGAACTAATTTCGGCGGTGTTATCGTTAAGAAAAAGAATTTCGAAATTACATCTCGGAGCAGACGAATTCAAATACGTAAAGGTCTCGGATCGACGAAAGATACAATTTTTAAGATTCACCGAGAAGGATGCGCCCATCTCCATGAGTTTCCGTACCCGGAAACTGTACCTTCTGCTCCCCACCACTTGAAAACATGTGTGGACAACTCAAAACGTTCAATCAATTGAAAAAACCTCGATACGTAATATTGGACTTCCAAACCGGTAGAAAGAACAAGAAAAATAGGAATGCAAGTCCCTTTGATCACTGCAACGTCAGATGTTAAGCTCTTCTTGAACTCGCAATGTTACCCTTATGGAAATCTGAACCTCGACATTGATCGTCATCAGTTCGCTATGTTATACGAGATGTACGCAAACTTTCAAGCTACGTAAGGAGCTACTAAAGAAGAATGAATTTTTGGAATACGCTCCACTAATCGACATCGACTGCTCGACACAAAACGAATCCCTCAAACTCGGACCAGTCGACGTTCGTCTTGAATTTGGGGCTGAAAACAACTTCCCTGCGGAAACATCAGCGTTCTGCTTGATCCTGCACGATCGTATCGTAGAATACAACCCGATCAGTGGTGGGGAAAAAAAATTGGTACAAAGAGGCTGCGATCGTCTCTCCCTGCGCAGTTCATCAAAATGGAATTCATCGTGGACGTACAAGGTTTCAAGAAACCCTCGAACGAATTTGTGTTTAAGAAGCTTCCTGTCATTGGAGTCGGCAGCAATTTCTCCGAGCTTGCAACGTTCCTGTTTCGACCATCTTGTCCGTGGAAATGTTTACCCGCCAAGTACAACAGCATGAATTTGTGGTTGGAACGCAATTTTCACGAAATATCCTGGAACTCGGATGACATACCTATCAATCACGTTAAGAAAATTCTTCGAGTCATTCTTCAAGCTACCTCTAGGATCTATGTAAAAGGACAGAAGAAGAAGATCTGGTTGGGGACCTTCATAGGGTGACCAGAACACATCGTGGATCTCGGAGATCTGAGTTGTCCTTCGCTACAAAACTTGCGCAAAAACTCATTCACCCGGTGTACACACCACCGTGCCCCCCATTTTCAATGTTCCATGGGAAACGTTGAATTGTTAAGCAATTGGATATTGGAGTGAAGAATGTATTTTTTTTCGACAACGAATAAAGAGACAAAGATATAGTAAGTTGTGTATTTATTTAACGTGCATACATAGTGGTATTAAGAGCATGCGTATAAACGTTTACAAATAATGAAACTCAATCTGATTCTGTTCCCTACCGAGGTAGCGCATAAGAAGTCGATTCTCGTCAGCAGCACATACCATGTTTTGAAACAGATCGTTGTCATCTTTTAAGACTTTCGACATCCTCGCTGGTAGAAACGCCGAGAAGCTGTTTTCGATGTCCAGGATTAATCTCATTCCGTGTTTTGTTTGAATCTTTAGTATCCCATGTGCGGTTCAAGAGCCGGGCTGACGTTGGCGCAACTACGACCGCCTGAGTTGGAAAATCGGCTCAACTACGTTCGCCAACGTCGTCTCAGCATCCAATGCCGGGATGATAACACCGGCCCTACGATACATCCAAACGTTGGGCCGCGACAAAATATTAATGTTGGCCATACATCGACTGCGGCATCGACTCTACGTCGTTTGCGGTATTGGCCCTGCGTCGTTTGCAGCGTCCGCTCTACGTTGACTGATTAAATATTCGTCTCTACCAACGCCGGTTTAACATCCATTTTACGTTGGGAGGATAATATCCGACCTGGTTCCAGTTTTGGCTCTACGTTCATTGCTGAAGCTCATTGTGAGCCACAACTGGCCATTTTGTTATACATAGAGATAAAAGTTATTTTAGTCAATAAATTATTTGTTGTATAATGTGTTAGAACATACTTTTTTTGATATGTGGTAATTAAAATAATGAAGCATATAGAATAGAATAAAATAATGATCTTCATATAATGGTCAAAATAAATCATGTCTCTCCAGTCTGCACTTAAATTTTTTAAATAAAAAAATTAAATTTGTTCACGAAAAAACTACAAAATTGCTTCAAAAATTAATTTTCGTGTACAAAAAAATGATGTTCCGTCAGATAATATAATAAATAAATTCGAGAAGCGAGTTGATTTATACAAACGAAGTAAGTCGGATACATAAATATTTATTAATAACTTATGTTATTATTACAATGCGATTTAACATATAGAAACTGAAAGACCGAAAACTCGGGCGGCGATTAGCCAATGTCGACTACATCATGGTAGCCAACATTGCGCGAACTGTAGACTCTAACGTCGACGTGGTGGTCGAACGGGAGTTTGAATAACGTTGGGCTATAGTCGTGTTTTGATCATCGGCTATTGGTTGGACGCCGCCCTACCGCCAAGCGTCGGTTGAACTTTGGGTCTACAGGCGGTGGCCAACGACACATGAGCGACGGTTAACGAGTGTTGGCTGAAAGATGGTAACCAGCGTTGCGGAGCTACAGAGCCTAACGTCGAAACGATGACGGAACGAAAATATGGACAACGCTGGGTCATAGTCGCGTTCCGATCGTTAGCTGTCGCTTCGACGCCGCCTGACAGCCAAGCTTCGCTCGTACATTTCGCCAACTCTGGCTCGTCGTAGAGCTCCGACCGTTGACTACCGACGAGGTGCCGTGTTACAGCCAATCGTCGACCGTACTCGGCACGTTGGTTACCCGCACATGGGATGCTGCTAATCTTGTATTCCTTTTGAGCCTCCAACCCCGCCAACTTTTTCGTTGGAAGAAATTCGTCCAATCGACTCACTTTGTTAATTTTCGAAAAGTTCATTTTTCTTAGTCGATCTTTAATCTTTTTTACGAGATTATCAAAGTATCTCTTCGCTCGAATCAAACGTTTTACTTGCTGCAAGATGAGTGGGATCACCTGTTTTCACCGACAGTAATAATGCACTTGAAGGATTGATTGACAATGATTGCATCATCGAATGGCTTTTCATACGAAGGTTTCAAGGTTTTTCTGGAATTGTTTTGCATGGGTTCGAGCGACAAGAGACACACATATACACTTCTGATGTGCGATAGTAAATGTACATCAAAAAGTTCTCGACGCGGTTTTGGAAATGTACAAAGGGGTTGCTTATCTTCTGCGCGTAATTTGATACCCTGAATAACAAGGACGTCGTAAATCATCCTTAAGGTCAAAACAGTGTCTGGCTGAGGGCTGCTGCCTGGTGTCTGCATGGGGGTTCGGGGAGGGAGTCATCGAAACCCGCACGAATCTGCATAGGAGGTTCGCAAATTTCCTGAAATCGCAGCTGCATGCTCGATGCGCAATTCTACGAGATAACGTTCGAGGTCAAATTGGCTGTCAGCCGAAGGCTGCCGTTCGAAACCTGCACGTGGCTGGGGGAGTGGGGGGTGAGAGTCGTCGAAGGTTCTAGAAGCTTCTAGGACCTTCTAGAATGTTCTAGAAGGCACTCGATCGTGCATGATTCCTGGAATCAGGGGTAAAATTCTTGAAATCCTACGTAAAATTCCTAGAATCAGCCTTCGATTCGTGGAATCGACCATCTTCGTGACGTCACTCCTCGAAATCAGGGGGTCCTTCGAAGGCTCTCGAAGTGTCGGTAAATGACGGTGCAGGAATCTCTATCCAGAACTGACCAACTTATACTACTAAGAAAGGGGGAGTCGATAAGACAGTCTCATTGTTGAGCCGATTAAATAGGTAAACAAAGAACATCCGACGACAAGGTAGTGACTACAGTTTCGTTTTGGTGCACGAGAATAGACGCGCCATTTGTCATCGACGCAAATAAACATGACGAACTACTGACAGGCATTTTATTGCCAATGATGGAAGTAATTTCACTAGCTCTAATCTAGACTTTAAACAGTCAAAATATTGATTTTTCATCCATCATTCTTGTTCAATTCAATAAAAACAAGAGAACACTCCACACTCAATAGTGGATATGCATCAGAGTTAAATAATTGAAAATTATAGAGGCAAAAGTCAAACGCACAAGTCACACAGTCGACAGGCAAGCTCAGAGAGAACTTTTAGTCCTTAAAAGACAACAGTTAACAGAGACTCTACTCATATCTTTAAAACACTTTTAAGCTAACAGAAAGCGCTAGTTTCTTGATAATGGGTCGGAGCACCATTATACTGCTAATATGTTATTTGTCAAAATGGCGTCCATCGACGACATCGCGCACTTCGTTTACGTTTGCGAAGTAAACACGATGTCCTAGGCTAGTCCGGCAGTTTTTAATAACCAAATTAATCCATTTGATGTTCATAATGGTTGTAAAATTCGTAACAGGTGCCAGTGGAGGAGGGATGCGTTTCTTTTAACTGTTGAATTGGTGCTAGAGGTTAGAGCCACCAGAGGGACGCGTCAGAGACTGCTTGCCTCGCTGCTCTGTCCATTCAAGTGAAATGCAGTACGTTTTTCAGTAATAAACAATTTGTAGCGCCTAGACGACTAGTTAATTGCTACAATAATTTAGTAACTACCCCTGATAGCTCGTTAAAAATTATAAGGGTGGGGGGATCCTAGCAATCTATTATGGAGTAATAAAGACCTAATAGTGTGATTTCTTGTAATAGAGATTGGAAATTGGTAAACTCTCATTTATTTTCAATGGTGAAAGCTTAACTCTGAGAAATTTTTTGTATTTCATGTAGCATTTCGCGATTTGACCGGCGAGATATTAGTTGCTTAAGGATCGCGAATTCAGGAAGTTCGTGCATTGGGCGGATCGATAAAGTAGCTCACGTCTTTTAAGAATAAAAGCGATACAATAGTTTATTATTATTCACTCGAGCACTTCCAAGGTATGGATCTGAATTTTGTACATGTTCTTGGGAGGTGCTTAATGGTCGTGCGTACAAAATTTCAAAATTATTTACCGTCCAGTGTACGAGATACACGGGATGAAAGTACCCAAACATGTACTATGTACATACATATGTAGATATACTTCGCTTCTTAAAATAGCAATATTTTTTTTATATGTCTCAGCCTCCAGGCGGTAAAGGCGGATGAAATTCCTACAAAACACTTCTGTTACATCGAACATTATTACCATGATTTTTAAATTGAAAATCTAA
Organism: Syrista parreyssii; assembly: GCA_030142615.1. Taxonomy (NCBI): domain Eukaryota; kingdom Metazoa; phylum Arthropoda; class Insecta; order Hymenoptera; family Cephidae; genus Syrista; species Syrista parreyssii. Next base: position 7,835 of record JARQTG010002613.1, read on the forward strand.
AAATTTGTTGATATTTTTTTACTGCATTTCAAACAATATGTGATATGAAAATTTAAAAAATGATGAATCTCTGTCCTTTCAGTTGTCTCAAAGATAATACCTTACGTAGGAAATGTTTTTGTAATGAAAGATTTATATAGAATTTACAGAAATCGGAATATTATTTTTATCATGCTAGGCAAACCATCTTAATAAACTCTGCTCTGTTTACTGCATTCTACGTGATTCAGAAGGCTTGGAATAATTATTCTGACTTTCGAATTTGGGTCGATTATCTGCAAGACATGATATTCAGACGCTGTACCGACAATCGGTATTACAGTTTGCGATCTGTAATTTGTTTTTAATTTGGTTTTGACGATCGTGATTTTGACATAGGCTAATCATTCTTATAAGACTGATGTGATAGGAGTTTGTTATAGGAGAGAGAACAATGCAGCTGTCATTGTCATTGTCGTTGTCAAACCGTTGTCATTCCCGCCGATTGAATTTCTTTACTCGGGTGATAAGCATGGCTAGCACAGCAAAATATAGCTATGTTCGTTGGAGTCTTGGTTGAAGGATCGGATACTGCCTTATGTTGCATTTATATGGGCAGATTCTTTTTTATAAGGATTTGTCGATTCGGAGAGGATTTCCAGATCTTGAATCTAGTAATTTCTGATCATTGCTCTTCTGAACTGCTTTGCAGGAATTTCTCACTCTTTGTCGCTTTATCACGTAACTTCTCAAGCTGCCATCTGACGTGTCGCCGCTCCTTATATATGGCTAGGCGATACGTCGGATGCTGCTGGGGGTGACACTGGGTCCTTCGTCATCTAGCGTTGTTTGGTAGGATGTTTGAATCAAATTCGTATTTAATTTGTTCGCGGCTGGTGCGCGATTTTACTGTACTCTTTACTTTTGAAACGTCGCTGTCAGAGGTTTTAAAGAAATTTATAAGAGAAGTTCTGACTTCTCCTAATTTTCCATCCTTCTAGACATCGCTGTGAGGGTCTAGAGATATTATAAGGAAATATTGTGAGACATGGTCTTAATCTTCGTTCCGCAACTACGTCTCTGCGAGAGGTAGAGGGAAATAATTGAAAAATTAGAACAAGGGATTGTTTCGTAAATGAAAGTGAATATGGGTTAAGGTTTATCCGTACGGAACGTTGCACTCAATCAATTAAAAAATTGTAGAACGTGCAGCTTAGATATATTTACGCGATATAAATGCATATTTTCGATTGTAATCTTGGAAATAGAGTGATTGCGTTCTCTCCCGTAGAATTGAATTATTCGATTTTTGATGAATAAATCACGGATTTCATAAATAATATTTTACGAGAATTCCTAATTATACATTCTCATTTCAAAATTGGAATGCAGCCTCCCAGACACCTAAATTCCTACCAATCATAATGGATTGCAGTAATTGATTAGAAATACGTTTTGTAATTTTAATAATTGTATAAGTTCTGTCTTTTAATGGGACTGATATTAACAAGCTAATGATTTAGTAATGAAATTTTTTTTTAAATTGCCTTTTTGATTCTGACCCTGCCACGATTGCGTTGTCTAAGGTATCGCTTGTCACTGAGTTTATCCTGGTATTTTCTCAGAGCCAAGTATGGAAAACGCTTGATTGCATCGCATGTCACAGTTGTCACCAAATATATCCTGTTGGTAACTGACATGATGTTTTGCCCCTATAGAAATATTTTGTCAAAAAATCATTGGAATGTGGGTTGATATTTCTTGTCAAGTTAATTCTATTTTTGAATAACAACTTATTATTTTATACGACATAATTCTTAAAATTTGAGACTCAGTTTTGATATATTGGCGCGAGTTGATACATCGATAATCAAATTTTGTATAGGCATTGGTTTGTGTTTAGTGAGAGATATAAATGGGTTCCACATTGGGTTACGGAAACAGTTTTATTTAAATGGGGATTTGGTCGGTAAGAACTTATTCAGCTGCAAAGAGATAAAATTGAGTATTCGCACAACGTGGTTTGAGTGCTCGCTCGTACACTTCGTAAATTCTCATGACTAGAAGTTGAGTCCTGTAAAGTCGCAGAATTTAAATTTCTCCAACGTGCTTAAACGCTGAAATACGAAATTCGCTTTACGGCTTCCAACTCGTTTGGTGAATCAATAAGAATATACCCTTAGGTATTCGTTTGATTACGGATACTTATTCATGAAATATTGTATCGCATTCGGTCCACTTTCTTGCCTTTTTCTTATACACTGTAATTACAAAATTTACCTGTAACATTTTGTATTTCCTTAATTATAGCACATTTAGATGTATCGATGCACGAAAGCACAAATAACTATAGGATTCTTAGGGTGATGATTCTATTCGAAGTTTGTCAATGGAATATTAGATGGAGAAGATTCTGCTATTGATATTTTCAAGAGTGTAGGCTATATTGATTGAAAGTTAGTAATATTTAATCAAGTGCGAAATGGTCAATTTTACTACGAATTACGTCTGCTCGCTGTGCCAGAGTGGATCCACCACTTAGTCTCGATTCGCAAAGCTCCGACGTCGCTTTTCACCAGATTTACCTTGGTGCACTTTAAGTGCTGATACTTCACGCTTTGGCTCATTTAATTACACTTTATCGCCTACTTTCGAAGTAATGTAATCGAGAGTCGAATGTCGGCAGAAAATTACAATGGTCGAGATTCTGCTTTCATGTATTAATTATGAATCTCTCATTTCTTATGGCAAGAGAAAAGACGCCGCTACTGGAAGGTTAAATTATATACATTTGCTATGTTTTGATGGTTACACAAATGTCTGGTGTATATTCCGTCTATTGTTATATTGCGAACTTTGAAAATATCTAATATTAAGATAAGCAACTTTTGACATTTTAAGAAGGAAAAAGTGTATGAATACTTCTCTTTGTGTTTAGTCTAAATGCAAATGAAATTGACAAATTTCTGTATTTAGCACTATTTTACCTTTCTCGTTTCCCACATACGTTTCATAGTATCAGCTAATTAGATTTAGCAACTTCCCATTGGACAACCCGTACAGAAACCTTATCAAATATATTTACTGACAACAGGACTCGAGCAAGTATTATCATATGTGATTTAAATATGATAAATAGCATTTGAGTGCAATTATATTTGAAATATTTGTAGTATTCTCAAAATATTGATCTTATCTAACCAAAATTGTGCATGCGTGGCAGAAATAAATTAATTTTACTGTATATGATGGGAAATGACATAATTTGGTTCTAAACGAACATAATTTTATTTGTATATTCAGGAGTTGTAATCCTTACAGTTTTTTACAGTATCTCAAGTATAAATGAAATTGTAATGTTCCTCGGGCAGGCTTCGCAAGGCTTATAGGCAAAATGAATGTAATTGAAATTAATGAATAATTGAAGTTGAACGAAGATTATCTTTAGTGTTCAAATTTGATGAATGTACTCGAATACCTACTGTGACGTATTTTCTAAACTCGACACCGATATCAAAAATTCGACAACTAATCTACGCCACCTTCGGACGTCCATCCTTTGTCCATGCATCCGCATACCAGGGAGCTGAGGTGGAACAGCCTCAAATCCGTCAAACGAGAACTTTGATGAAACCTATCAGGAAGACGATAGCTTAACGGATACTATCGATTTTTGGGGAGGCGTAAAACTGAGAAACGCAACCGTAGGTGTTGATCTTTGGGGTCGCGTAAAATTAGCAAACGCAACTGGATGCACGAACGGGAGCAGACGGTAATGGAAATGCACGGCCGCTTAGGCAGCTAGGTCGAGGTAGAGAGGGTCGGAGTTAAGCGTCAGGTAAAT
>JARQTG010002614.1:0-11426 GCA_030142615.1 Syrista parreyssii
GCAATATTATGGAAAACATTTTAATATATATATTTCCTCAAGAATAACTTCATGATTCATCGAGGCAATTAAAATAACATAAATAATAATACAATAACTGTCTTAGGGATAAGTAGTGATTATGATTCCTTAACCAAATCTATCATAAACAGTAGCATTTTGCTAATGGTAATCAATACTAATCATTGAAATCTCATTCAATTATCATTAGTTACCTGTGGTTCTTTTTGGCAAAAGATCATCACAAATAGTAGATTTTGTTAGGGGATAATTTACAGACATGATGAATATATTCATTAACAGTTTCCTGGGACATCTTGTATATATAATTTCATGACTATTTTAAACTTTTATCGTCTATAAAATCTAAGTGATTCATGTTATTTTTCCAGATGACATTTAAATACTAGTACTTTTTCCATGGAGGCAAACATATGAAGAAAATTTGAATATTTATATCATTTCCTCATTACATCGTAACAAATAAGTAATCATTTCGCGTCAGTGCAGATTTCATGTCTTTAAAATTTCTCTAACATAACCTACTAAAGGACAAAAACTAGTGATATCTCTCAAAAAACACTTTCCTGTAAAAAAAATCGCCAAGTATAGGATGGCTTTGAATTTCCCACCTTGAAAAGAAATACGTATATCTATACATATAATAAATTATTGCTCTACATAAATCATTACGTGACTGCGTACCATATGACCTAGCACTAGCTTATCTTTTTACTTGTGTTTTCAACATTTCCTATAACGTCTTCGCTACGCTTTTGTGTTACTATTGCTTCTTATATTTAATTGTCGTTTAATGGTCCTCTAATAATTAATAAATCGTTGGGAAATTCCTTATCGAGTATTACTTGGCGGTCCGTGCTCAAAATTTCACAATACTTTAAGCAGATTAATAATATTGTAAGGTCCTTACTCATACCTCTCTGTTAGCGCTAAAAGACGTCTTGTAGGCGTTAAAAGACAACAGTTAACAGAGAATAAGACTTTATGTTGTTAATAGGCTTTTATCTGATTAAGCAAATACGAATGCTTTATTTTGAAACTAGTCGTTGGGTTTGAGTCATAGATTAACATAATGAACACACATTTATTTCAAGTAAGGCACGGATCCGCCAAGTAGTACTCGATAAGAAATTTCCCAACGTTATATTAATTATTGAAGAACCATTAAACGATAATTAAATATAAGAAGCAATAGTAACACAAAAGTGTAGCGAAGACGTTATAGGAAATGTTGAAAACACAATTAAAAAGATGAGCTAATGCTAGATCATATAGTACGCAGACACGTAATGACTTATGTACTTGGCATTATAATATGGTTTCAATATTTTTCGTTAGTAGAGCAATAATTTATTATATGTATAGATATACGTATTTCTTTTCAAGGTGGGAAATTCAAAGCAATCCTGTACTTGGCGATTTTTTTTATACGAAAGTGTTTTTTGGGTTGTTAAATGAGCGTCGTGGCTGAGTTGGTAGCCTGTCGGATTACAACGCTGGCGGTTCGAGTTCGACCCCCGATGAACAACACTTTTATTCTTCATTTTACTACTTAAATTTTTCAAAGTTCCTCTCTTTCAACCTTTCTCGGTTGCCCAAACTTCATTTTTAGTTTATATAAAATATTTTTATAAAAGTTGTCACCGGCATCGAACATGCACTGTCTCAACTACGAGGAGGCAGACAAAACGCCGAAACGATCGAGAAAGTCTCACAAAGAACCTTTCTCGATCGTTTTGGCGTTTTTTCTGTCCATTTTTTTTTATTAGAATTGTCAGGAGAAAAATAAAAACACATTTATGTTTTCCTTGATTTCTAATTTTTTTTTTTCATTTTTTCTAATACAGTTTTTATTAAGATTTTAAATGCACACTCGTGCGGGGCGATTTCACCCTCGCTCGACCGGCGAGGTGAGCAGCCGCGGGTCCTCTCTCGCTGAGGGGTCTGCTGCCGCTGGTTCCCGGAGCGACCCTTCGAACGAAGCCACTCATCAGATATTGCCTGAATATTTTTTTCTTTGCAATCTTAAGTTCGAGCGCACAGTGTAAGCTCCATAAGATTTACTATGACAAAACAATTAGCTCACTTCATTAGCTGGAGTCAATAATCTTGAGAAGCAAGTATGGAAATGAACATTATTTCTGTCGGTAATTGTTCGTCCACACGGAGAAGGATGGCGTAAAAGTTCTTAGCTCGTGTACATCCTAATATTATTTTGCTTACACGCCAAGTAAGCGAAACGATAATAGTAAACAGTTAAATAAACGATCAAATTCGAAAAATACAAATTCCGAAATAAATAAAACGAACTGGTGACTTTCGAGAGGCAGAAAACGATCAAAACAGGACAAAACGATCGAGAAAGGTTCTTTGTGGTGAGACTTTCTCGATCCTTTCGGCGTTTTGTCTGCCTCCTCGTAGTGCAGACAGTGCATGTCAAACTGAAATTTATTTCAATACACATTTGTTTGCGCAGTTCGTCCATACAAATGTTCAGGGCTCGATTAGACGGAAAACCTTGCTGTCCCGCCTGCTTGTCGAAAACGATTTGCGAGGGGCGGCAACTTTCTCCGCACCACCGAGCAATCCATTCGTGTTCACGCGACTGCAATATCGGCTGGAGCAATGATTACAATCCGCGCGGCTACAGCGAAACCTGTAACATCGACAGAGGCGATGATCACAAAATCCTACTCCTGGACTCGCCGCTACGATTTAGCGCCATGCTTTTGGTATCGCCTGAAACCGTAGCGTTATACATCTCCCTACTCATCTCTGGTAAGGGTAGGTGGCAGTCCTCATCCTTCGCCTGTGGACACACGACGCCACCACACGGCATCATGAAAACGCGGCTGCAAGCAGGACAAGATATAGAAACGCGGCCTTAAACAGAGGCATCATGTAAACGCGCCCGATTAGCAAGCGACGCTACGCCCCGCGTAGCGGAAAAATAAGAAAAAAATGGGTCCTTCTAGACACTAGTCAAGTCAAACGTGTGTCAAAAATAAAAGATCCTAATCCATCTTTTGTTGTGCATTACTTTGAAAACTATTACGAACACGGCTTCTTAGCCTCAAACATAATCTCCTATTCCCCACACGCGGTGCTTCGCGCGCCACGTTCCAGTTGGTCTATTTGGTTGAGTCCCAGGCTGGTAGAGTGCGTTGCAGTGTCGTGACGTCAGCTGTCCCGCGTTGCGCGCTCCTCCTAGGCCAGTTGAGGAGCTCTCTAGCTCGAACGTGAGTTGTCGGTCCCTCTCGCGTCTTGACTCCCTCCTCCAGGACTCCAGCGAGCTCTCCTCCTTACTCGCGCCAACGAGATTTCAGCGAGCGAGCACTATGTCTCAAAAGACCGGCAGAATGCACAAAAGAAAGCAAAAAAAAAATTGAAAACCTAATCATAAGGAATTAATAAGGCCCTTGCGGTCGGTGAATCCTGCCTGGACTTAATTTCCGTACGCCCCTTTAGCGTAAGCGCGCGGTTTCCCCGCTGAGGAATAGACAGGTGAAATCCACCACGTCACACTATATATACTCGAATTGGCAATCTCGCTACTCACTCTGACTGGACTCTGCGTCTAGTCTTTTCTGCCTACTCAGGGGACATTAAAATCAGTGTTAAAAGATCAACACTGATTGCAGTGCCTCTCGCTTAAAATCTTGCAATAGAACTAAAAATCCAATATGGTGGTCAGCGTCAGCAATAATGAAAAATAAAATAAAGGGCTCCTGTTGGAATTTGAACTTAAAGTCCTATTGTCATTCAACAGGCTCTATACTCATATACTACTCATTCCTATTCGTGTATAAATGAGGATAAATGTTATAAAATGTTAAAAATAAATGTTACAGTTTATTTTTATTTATTTATAAATGAGATTCAAAGTTTCTCCCAATCAATCAAACTAAATGGAGATACCAATAAGTCTTTTTATTATATGCAACAATTAAAAAAAAAGAAATTGTTTAAATATTGAGTACGAGACTCGAACACAAGATTTTACGGTCCACAAATGTATTTCATACCTTTGTGCTAATCGTCACTTTTGTGAAATAAATTGGAAACTTATATTTCCGTTACGACCTACGTTTAAAGTTTAGATACAATCAGATACGTCAACACACTGGTCGTGTCCTCAGTCTTATTTGCTAACAGTCCCGCTTGAGTGGACTTGAGTGGAGATTCTGTGGCTGATATTCATTGACAAGTCCTTCAGGTAGTCTTTAAAGCTTCATTCTCAAGTACTTGAGGGTTAGAATGCAAAGCAGTTACACATGCAGCTGATTCTCGCTCTTTGTCTGTAACATCTTGACAATAAAGACGCTATTATTATTAGACTAATCATAATAGTCGGAAAAATCGGAAAACTAGACTTATCGTTGACTACGTTTCCACGTACGGTTTTTAGACGGGATTAAACAATTGCATTTGTTTATTCTTTTTAAACCTTACACGTGATTGGTTAATACTTTCTTTGAATACCAGCCACAGAATCATCACTCAAGTCCGTTAAAGCGAGATTTGAATAGAATATTTAATAATTGTTTGAATTTAGTTTTTCAGGGATTATAAAAGAATCACAAACCACATCATATTTTAAATAGACTATCAAATACCACCAAACGAATGCCAATCGATTAGTAAAAAAAGAAATGTCAAAAGTCAATGTGAGGGGGCTAATATAATGTTAAAAGTTTGTTATTGGCTTAAAATAAAAAGTGAAAACCACCAAATATCCTGAATGAACTAAGAAATACCACCAAATGACTACCAATCGATTGGTAAAAATAAAAATATCAATTTTTATTGTGGGGGAGCTAACTTTCAGAAAAGAGGCCGATGGTGTACCAACCACGCTAGAGAGAGCGATACCTCCGCAAGCCGCTAGGTAACGTGCCGGTGGTGTTTCTATGGCGTCCACAGTCCCCAAGTTGGAGTGTTCGTAAATCAGACAACCTAGCCTTTATACTGTAACGTGGCGTCACCAGTTCGGCTTGGGCGCGCCGCGTTACTTTAAGGGAAATACCAGGGTCTTACAAACACGTCTTGCAACTCGCCGGTTTTCAGCGGTGGGGGGTGTCGTCTTGCAGAAGTACGGCACATTTTAACTTTTAGTCACAAGCGTCGCTGTGATCGAGCGACCTCTCGTCTATCTCCCGCAATCGGCTATGGTAGAGAGAGATAGGAATGGGTCGCTTGATCGCAACGCCTCTTATCATGGCCATAAGGCGAAATGAAACATGTTTCTTTTAAAAGACAACCCCCACCATCGGAGTTGCAAGTATGTAAGACCGTGGGAAATACCACGGGTCCGCGCCGGAGAGCCGCAGAATCGGGGGTCCGGTAGCCGGTAGCGGTAAAGCGGACCGAGTTGCGAGGCAGAGAGGCGTAATGACCAGCACCGATGAGGCCACCGACCGCCCGCTCCCCGCTTTCCAGCAGCCGGACATCTTACTGTCCTGACTTGCCAGCTCGACAGCAAAGGACAGCGGGAGGAGGGGTATTTTGGTTTTGTGCGGTGTGTGAGATGCACCCAAAGACAGAAGAGACGCCAAGGAGTAACATAATTTGTAGGCATACGTTACAATACACATAGCACGCACAACGATGAGCGGCTTAAGCCCCTAGTATCTACGCCATTCCTTGTGGCGGCTCTGGTGTTTTTTTAGTAAAAAAGGGTTGACTAGAGTGGCAGATTTTCCAGCAGTGTTCTCCAGTACAAGAGAGTCGTGCTTTTCGGTCTTGTAATAGAATTCATGTACCTCTCAAACGTTTTCAATAAAGTTTTTAACGAAACATAATCACCGTACCGTGTCGTATTATTTCTAACCGTCTCTCAAGTGAGGGTTAATAAAAATCCACGCATTCCTTCCCCACAGGAGCAAATTGGTGACCCCGACGTGATCACGCTTGGCATTGCGGCGTAGCAGTTTTTTTGTTGAACAAAACGAGGTCTATCGACTACGCTCATAAAAATAAGAGGTGGTCCGCTGCTACATAACTCTTAGTGCAAATCATTGAATGAACTTTTGTGGATAATTAAGTGTTTTTGAGGAACATTCTCTTTATTTCCTTTGTCTTCTATACAAATAACTATTAGCCGTCATGGCCGAAGGAGGATACAAGCCAAAAGACGCAGCCGCTCAATCGGGTGCCATTCCTCGGGTCGTGCGGCCCATAGTCCCCGAGGGAGTTCCTTCAACCTCTGCAGAGATACAGGCAAATGCCATCCGTTCCATTAAAACCTCCTATTTCTGGAAGTAACGATCAGCTATATAGGTCGGACGTCTTGAAACCAAGTTCTCCCTTCACGGCATAAGATTAAACGAGGAAAAATTCTGCACAGTTCTTCATAATCTGGAGAAAGAAGCCATCTGGGAAGTGACAGACCTCATCAAAAATCCTCCTGCACGAGACAAGTATCAGACCCTCAAAGAAACCCTCATCTGATAAAAAGCGTTGGCACAAATTGTTGGCTAACATTGAATTGGGTGACAGGAAGCCTACGAACTTGCTAAGGGAGATGCACTCTCTCGTAGGGATGCAGTCAAAGAACAACTCCTATGTACTCTTTGGTTACAGTGAATGCCTAGAAGAGTTTAAAAAACCTCAAATCTTCGCAGTTGTCGAAGACTTGACATTGGACAAATTGGCATTGCTGACAAAACCATTGAGCGAAGCTTACCTAACGTAACTAAAGTTTACCTTCAGTAACTAAAACAGATGAGTGTAATAAAGATGCTATAGATCTATCAGCAGTGATTCTGGCTTTTACACAGAGATTGGAACGCCTCGAAGCCCCAAGCGATACCCAGCAATGAAGGAACAGCTCAGCACAGCCTGGATCATACAAACGCCAGAGATCCCGCCCCAGAAGCGGAATTTGCTGGTACCATACGAAATTTAGAGAAAAGGTTCAGCGTTGCATACAGTCCTGTTCTTGGCAGAAACCACCTGCTAAAGGAGGCGACAGCAAGCAGGCGGGAAATTAGAATTGTCTCCTCATGTCTAGGCGGTTGGGGAAGGCATGTGGACTTAAAGCCGTCTTACGACACAGATAAAAGGACAGGCACTTCCTTTCTAGTCGACACTGGTGCTGATGTCTCTGTCCTGCCGAGGTTATAGGGTAGAAAGAGACAACCACCGTCAGCTTTCAAGTTACTTGCCGCTAACGATTTCTTAAATAATACATTAGTGAAAAACTTTTATGTTTAGATTTAAATTCTCGACGACAGCACAAATGGATCTTCATCATTGCCGGTATGTCTCACACAATACTGAGCGCTGACTTCTTAAAGTTCTACGGTCTTTTGGTCGATATGAAAGGTAAACTAGACTAGAGGAAAGACTAGTGGACGAAGAATCCAAACTATTCGTTGTCGATTGTACTTGGACGACAGCAGCGCCGTCGCGCAACTTGTACGGGTTCTACAAGGTGACGCGTACCAGGAACTCCTCAAGTGGTATCCAGAGAGCGTAGCACCCTTGAAGTCTGTTCAAGTGGCCAAGTCTAAGGTGATGCACCACATGGTTACCAACGATCCACCTGTTTCCGAACGTGCGAGACGTCTGCTGCCTGAGAGGCTGAGAATTGCCAGAGACGAATTTGAATAGATGCTTGGCCAAGGAATCTGCATGCCTTCAACCAATCCATAGACATCGTCGCTTCACATGGTACTTAAGAAGTCTGAGGATTGGAGACTTTGTCGCGATTACCGTTACATTACATTTCTCAAATTTCTAGAGAAATTCCGAAGGAGCAATGATAGAATACTTTTATATGGTTGTTCCATATTATTTTTCGCACAATATTTTCCATGTGATTTATAATTTTCTATTGCGAATTATTTATTGAATATTTTATAATTTTTATGACTTTACTTTTTCCTAAGGTCCCGCGATTTATATTAAGTTTGTATTTGTGTGAAAACGTTGAAGTTTTTCCCCGATTGTGTATTTCTGCGATTCCTACCGCTCCCGCAAATTTAATTTCGAGTTCTCCCTTTACCTCGTTGCGCCCTGATCTATATTATATTTATAGAAATTGTTATTGTGAAATTTCTTATGATTTCTGTTCGATTTCGCCCATCCGACTTATATAATATTATTCAAGTGTATTCTAACAGTGCGTATCGCTCCTGCGATAAACACCTCCATTAAATTATTTATCTTTTGTAAAATTTTCTATTAGTTCCGACTGCTCGAGAATTCCTATCTTACGAATCCCATTCCCGCCTGTACTATGTGCCACATTTTTTGTTACTAAATTTTGCTTTGTATCGCTTCTGTTTTTCTACCTTGCTTTGTAATTTTTAGTATTAAATTCTCTTGTGAAATGGTTCGATTTTCTAATAATGCATCCCTCTTTCTGACTTGGGAATTTCTGACAAACCCCCTTAAATATTTTGAATGTTATGTCTTCTTGGCTATGTTCAATAGAGCTTCGGTGTGTTCACATAATTTTCAGTTCCTTTGCTATCTCTCCCTCACTTTCTTTCTAGGACTTGCTAAACTTCTGAACGCCACGACGCTCTCCCCGGTGAGCTAGCCTTTGAACCGGGTATTGTGTTTCCGAAGAACTTGGTGGACTTTCTCTTTCTTGTCTCTATATTTGCGATATTACGTATATCTTCCGAGTAGTCTTTTAGGTTTAGTTTATCCAGTAAGTTAAATTTTTGATGTTTCGACTTATTTTTAGGATCCCGATCTAAGCAAATGACCCATACCCACATTCTTTGTGGCCCATATGTTCATGCACATGCACGGTTAGAAAGCTTTCGCCGAATTGTTTAGAGTATATCTCATTTATGCGTTGATGATAGACTGAGTATTTGGAAGCATTCCGATTCTGATTTAAAAAGAGGAATCGTGGTCTTATTCTAATTCCACTTTTGAATTTATCGCTCATTGCTAGCGATATTATTTATCACTAGACCGTGACATAGCAGTGGCGGTGCTAGTGTTCTTTAGTAAAAAAAAGGTTAGCTAGAGTGACAGGTTCCCCAGTAGTGGGGAGGGTAAAGGTTAAAGGGTAAAGGGTCGTGCTTTTCGGTCCTGTAACAGAATTTAGCTACCTTCCAAATATTTTCAATAAAGGTTCCCCGAGTTTTAACAAAACATAATCACTGTGCCGTGTCGTATTATTTCTAACTGTCTCTCAAGTAAAGGGTAATAAAAATCCACGCATTCCTCCCCCACATTTCGCCGACGAACGCGAGACATGGTGGCGAGGAGACAATCGTTACCAGTAAGCCGACGAGGCCATATCTTATAATTAGTCAGGCAGTAAATAAATAAAGTAATTGATACTGTTCATACGTGTGTACGATTCCTCACTTTCTGTACCCGGTATCTCGAGGATTATCCAGCGGGCCAGTTTGTGCGCACGAGATCGTCCTATTCTTCGCCATAATCTTACACTTTTTCTCAGGCAACCCTCTCTGCTCCAAGATAATATCCATTGTATGCAGTCTTTCCTCTTTTCCAGCTAATCGTATTCCATCAGATTGACGCAGAAGAATGGTGCAGCGAGCAGGGGGTGTCAACTGGTATAGGAAATCATCGGCACATCGGAATAGTTCACCTGTTAGGAAATAACAGTTAGGACACCACCAATGTATTAACGTATCTGACTGTATCCATGTAAACCCTAAATGTAGTTCACAACATAAATATTAATTTTCAACTTCCTTTACAAAAGTGGAAACTGGCGTAAGTGTAGGGTGTTTATTTGCAGATTACGAAACCTTATGTTCGAGTCCTGTTCTCAACTTTTTTAATATTCTTTTTAGTTATTGTATATAATAAAAGACTTATTGGTATCTCCATTTAATTTCATTCTTTGGAAGAAACATTGAATCGAATGTATAAATAAATAAAAATAAACTGTAACGTTAAACCTAGGTCATGACAGTAATATAAGCTTCCTCATCTATATACAAATAGGAATGCTTGGCATTTTAGTATAGAGCCCGTTTAATGAGAAGAGGACTTTGGGTTCAAATCTCACCGAAAGCCCTGTATTTTATTTTCAATATTTTATTTATCACTATTGCTACAGCTGTCTACCATATTCGATTTCTAGTTCTATTACACGCTTCTAAGCTAGAGGCGCTGCAATCAGTGTCGATCTTCTAACCCTTTGCGGACGGAAGTCTTCGACACAGGAACGTCGCTGCGGATGAGAGGTAATTGGAGCACATAGTAAAGGAAACATACCCTACTTGCTTCACTTGCACTGCATAGTACTGCATGAGCAAGTAAAAGCAAGAAACATATCCTGATTTCTATGGCTGCACTGTATGATATTGTATGTGCACGGCAATAGGAATATCCTATTTAGTTTACTGCACTGCTTAGTATTTCATGAGCAAGAAACAGCAAGAGTAATATTCAGATTTCTTTGGTTAGATAGTGCACTACTGTATGTGCAAGTAAAAGTGAAAGAAATATCCTACTTTCTTTGACTGCATTGCATAGGGCTGTAAGTGCACATGATGGTTAGAGACATACCCTACTTGCATCACTTGCACCGTTTAGTACTGTATATCCAAATAAAAGCAAGAGAAATATTCTCATTTCTTTAACTGCACTATGCAGTACTACAAGTACATATATAGGTATATACATATCCTACTTCTTTCGTTTGCACTGCATAATACTGTTTGTTCAAATAAAAGCAAAAGGAATAATCTGATATCTTTGGCTATATTGTGCGGTATTGTAAATACATGTAAAGGTTAGAGACATACCCTACTTGTTTTACTTGCATTGCTTAGTACTGTATGTGTAAAGAAAAGCAAGAGGAATATTCTGATTTCATTGGCTACACTGCGCAGTACTATAAGTACATGTATAGGTAAAGGGCATATCCTACTTCTTTCGCTTGCCCTGCATAGTACTGTTTGTGCAAATAAAAGCAAGAGGAATATTCTGATTTCTTTGGCTATGTTGCACAGTGTTGTAAATACGTATAAAGGCTGGAGACTTATCCTACTTGTTTCTCTCACACTGCTTAATACTGTATGTGCGAAGGAAAGCAAAAAAAATATTCTTATTTATTTGGCTGCACTGCACAATATTGTTTGTGCAAGTAAAGAGAAGAGGAATATCCTACTTTTTTTATTGTACTGTATAGTACTGTAAGTGTACGAAAAGTGGATGCTGCTTATGCCTTCATATGTCAAGTATCCCGCATAAGTATTTTATGTAAGTGATAGTGTACCGTGCAAAAATATAAATGACCCTCATTTGCATGAGAATTTATTAATAGAATCTTATAACAAAAATCTTTCTTTTATACCTCTCTTTTCATTTTATATCAAGTAGTAAATATAAAATTAAACATAATTTTATTATGATATATAAGCTCATTAAGTTTTAGTAGGTGAGGGACAACTGAATAT
>JARQTG010002615.1:0-11273 GCA_030142615.1 Syrista parreyssii
TTCGACGCGGACCCATGGTATCTCCCTTAAGGTAACGTGGCACGCTCAAGCCGAGCGGGTGACGCCACGTTACAATACATGAAAAGGCAAAAAATGCGTGTATACATAATTTAGAAGAATATCTCTCATAACAACAAGACCTATATAAAGGAGAAACTGGTGATATTCATCCTGCAGCATTAAAGTGCTTGTATTCCACAATAGATCTAGGTGATCGTGCAAATTTATGTGGACAGTGTGCCTTCATGCTATCAAGTCTAGTGGAGACTACACCGACAACATTGCAATTCTTCTATATTTTTCATATTTTTCAGCGACCCACGCACCATATAACTTCTTCATAACATGCATATATTCAAAAGGCACTTTGCAACTATCCCAATTGGTGAATGGACTAAAGGACTTCTTTATCATAATCGTCACCTATGCAAGTCTTATATTCATCGTCGAACCTAGCAGGATGGTTAATTTCACGGAAGACCATTGTAATGTGGCGTCAGGAGGACTCATTACAAAGACTACATTCGCGCACCGGCGACGGCACGGCAGTGTCTCCGGCCTTCATCTCCGAAGGGATTTGTTGGCCTGCGGTTTGGGAGAAGGAAACGGGGGAAAATAGTGGACCGGTGGCGAACGCATGGAGCTCTTTTGGGTTGAGACCCCGCATGCAAAGTGATGCCTGACCGCCAGGATGCGCTATCGGTACCATGGGAACTTCAACCGGCCACGGTCTACGACTTCGTGGGAGGGCGCCGGTAGGGGAGATCGTGTTTGTTTTGGTTTGCCACGAGGAGTGTACGGAGGTATTCCCGGGAAGCGGGAATGTTTTGGACAGACCTCGGGTGACCGGCAGACCGAGAGTGTTAAAAATTTTCCTCCGTGCTCGGGCGATAGTAGTGGAGCTATCGAATAATTGCAGATTGTGATTATCAGGATTACTCGTAGAAAACCACGACTCCCTATTTTGAATTACGGGGTTCAGTGCGCGAGTGTGGTAGAGTGAGTGAATCAGCGAGTGTCCAGGGGATGCACGCGTGGAGCGAGGACGTGGCACCATGAAAGGAGGCAGGAAGAACACGGTTACCGCACTTTGGATTATTAAGGAATCTAGGGGACAGCCGGTTTCCGGTAAACACCGCGAGGACGGTCTTCGAGAATATCTCGCAAGAAAAGATACCCCAAGAGGACTGATGGAGACATGGGGGATGTCAGCGTGCATTCTCTTTGAGAAGGGGAACCTCGTATCCAATGAGATCTGTTAGGATCGCAAATCGCGCCGCGAATTCAGAAGGAACACCGAAGATAAGGATAGGTCTTGAGCCGCCGTTGAGGAAGGCACTGTACGCGACGGAATTTGTATTTTAACCTGCCTCGTTTATTAGGATTTAATAAACGAAATAGGACATTATCCGATGCGTAATCATTTTGGGCGCCTATCTGCCGACTCCGGAATTCTCTCTCGCCGCCCCCATGTTCCTCTCTACCATTTCCATTGCGCTGAGGCTGCGTCGTCAGAAAATTTGGAAATCGGCCATGGTGACGAATATTGGTGCGGGGAAGCCGCACCTGGCGCTCAACACCTGTATTTCTTTTGTTTTCTAGGATTTCAGCACGTTGAGAGAAACCATGGATTATTTATAGGCTACGCTGATGTGCAGCATACGTCGCAACATATAATTGTCACTTTGAACACCAAAATCTTTGCACCTACAAGAAAACATCGCGAAGTGTCTCATTCCGGTTTTATTCGTTTTGAGATATATTATTCTCCATTGAAATCTAAGTAACACGTGTTTTTTTTATCGACAGAAAAAGGGGTACCGGGGAAAAAGGTGGCTGGGTACCTTCAAGGAGATTTTCGAAGTTTCGCATATTTCGAGTTGTAATATTTAAATGAAACCAATTGGAAGATAATGCTCATGGCGAGTTATAAAAAATGCATTTTGTTTGGTTTTGATTTAGTAAATACGTTAAAATGTATAGGGGTTGAAGATTTCAAAATAAAAAAACTATTGATCGGATTTTAATGAAACCAATTGAATTTGAAAGAGCTCAAAAAAGTAGGAGATACATGTCTTTACGTTGTCGGAAAAACCTCGTTTAAGGGGTGAACAACCTCTATGTACTACCAATGTACCATTAAGACCGCATTATATTACTTTAATTTGTCTTTACAATTGTTACGAAGCCCTTTTTATGTGTTATTTGAGGAACTTAATCCTTCCAATAACGTTTTGTTGCATTTCTTGCAAAAAACCACCCATTCGTATTCTGACACCTCCCCTGTCGGAATCTGTCGTACGCTCGCGAAGTTTTGCAGTTGGTATTTTCTTGAGAATATTGGGGGAGATTGGAATGACCAACCAGCTGGTTTATAAGAATTTCAATTCGCACTGGAAGCTATTGTTATCAGTTTAGTTGGTGTACTCATCGCGTGCAGTGAAGCTCTAGTGGATTTTCGTAACTTTTAACTGCAGTATTTATACTAGTTATTCGTTCGATACAAGTAAGCAAGCATTAAAAGTGAAGTACATTAAATATTTTCTATATCAAAGATGAAGATCAATTCATTGAATGTTATAAGATTACTTCTGGTAACATTTCAAGCGATGAATATTCCTGAAACGCCCATACATTATGGGAAAATACAATTAAAAAATAGTTTTGAAAGTATATTATTAAATGCAATGGAAGATTATACAAACGTAGAAGTAGTACAAGAAACTTCTCTAGATTTTCGAGAACCATATAAAGACATAGAAATGCAAATAGCAGAAGATGAAAAATGGGCATATACAATTCAAGAATGGCAACCTCCCCCAGACACATGCATAACTGATGAGAAGAATTATCATACGAGTATAAATCGAGAGAAAAGATTTTAATATAGATATTTCTTTGACAGTGTTTTATTAATGAATTATGATATTAATTTGCATATGAAGAATAATATTATTAAATTGCAATCATTGACTCATAATCAGTTATCATCTCCACAATATCTTAATCTATTCAAGTATTTTAGGTTCAAAAATGGTTATACAGAAGTGAAGCCAGAACGATTTGAAAATCCTGTGGATTTTGCTCTCGGAAAAGCTTGTGAATCTCATTGTCGAATCTCAGAATGCAATACTGTTGCGGTTATTCGCTGTTCTTGGTGTAAAAAGTCATTGTGTTTTAAACATTTCTTTGATGATTACCATTATTTCAGTACTTACAATGAGTAGTGTAACTCATATTACGTGGCCAGGATCATGTAAAAGCAAACAAGTTGTTCTTATTTAACATCTTATCCTACTGCTGAAATATTGTACGTGATCATCTATATAATAATTGATTTATAACCAGTTAAAAAACGTAACTGTATACGTATACACTGTATATGTGTGAGTGAGAACGGCCATATAATGTCTGCTGTTCTGAATTAAAAAATCTTTATTCGAAAATCGGTTCCAGTACCCTCCAAAACCCTTAGGCCCTTACTCATACCTCTCTTTTAGCGGTTAAAAGACAAGATTTAACTCTCTTTTAAGAAACTTTTATAGAAAAATCCTTAAAAGACGCTATAAAAGACGTTTTTTAGTGGCCGTACCTACTCTTATCTCTTTTTAAGCCTGTTTTAAACAACTATTTTGGCTAACAGAGAGTGATAGTTTCTTGAAAGTGGGTAAGAGCAGAGCACTATTATTCTGCTAATAAACGTTTTGTCAAAGTGGCCTCTATCGATGACATCGCTCACTTCGTTTACGTTTGCGAAGTAAATGCAATGTGCTGGCATAATCCGAGAATTTTGGATAACCAAATTAATCCATTTGAATGCATAACGATCGTAAATTAGTAATAGGTGCCAGAGGTGGAGGGGATTGCATTTCTTTTAATTGTTGAATTGGAGCAAGGGAATAGTGTCTCCAATTCAACTTTCTCTGTCTATTCAAAAGAAATACAGTATGTTTTTCATCGTTGAACAATTTGTGGCGCTTGGATGACTAGTTAAATGCTACAATAAATTTAGAAAAATTTGTTTTTGCAAACAGCAACATTTCCATCAATATATTTCGTTGATTACTTAGAGAATAATCTCACATTAATATTGATACATTTAAAACTACTGAGCTTACTAATAAAATTAATAAACGAATAAATTATTTCACAATTTACGTTCTATTGTATATTTGACTCGCGGGCTGCTTGGAAACAACGTAACATACTTAGTATATGAACATGCTTGAAATTTTGAAACTCGATTATCTTGGAATTATTTCCGAAGCGCGCCTTACCACTTGCACCCGCTAAAGTCCTAGTCATGGACTATATTGTGATGAAAATGGATAGAATCGGTGAGGGCAAATTCATAGGGTCCCCTTGTTAGAAGTTATGGTGTTTGATTCTTTATTTGAAGTTAGAAAAGAGTAAACACGTCATGATTGTATACATTTATATGATTGCGACTAAAATAATAAATATAAAAACACGTTCAGTTATTTTATATGGAAATCGAATGTTTCAGTTACGACGTGTTGACCCAACTAAAAATTTTTCGAGTTCTCATAATGTTGATGAATGTGTAAAACACATATACCTTATAGCTTATTTTATCATGTTTGCAATATTTTAAAAGTGTTGATTAATATTTGAATTAAACAACACATTTATCAAATAACAACGCGTTAACAATTTGTTAATAACTGTCAATTGTCAACAATAGTAATTACTGATAAACGGTCATTAAATAGTTAATGAATAATAACTGAACATTATACTTCAAGATACAGTACATACTGTACACTGTACTTTTTGTACGAATGCAACGTCACATAATTGATCATCGATAGATGGTTAATAATTGTTGATTAATAATTAGTTGATAACTAATAATGTACATTAAGAAGTGAAGAACGCAAGTATCGATAATTAATCGCTTCTTGGCTTCTCAATTAATAATTTTATAATAGTGGAACGTTTAAATAAAATACAATATGCACTAAATATTCTAAATATTCACTGCACTTTTTGAGAGGTCAGCAGTTCACAGGTGGATTAAACGAATTTTCAAGGACAATAAGTGAATAAATTTTAACATTTTAGTCAGCAATTAGATAATTATTATACAAAAAAAGTTATTAATTTTTTCCGATTGCATATTCATAATGAATTAATAATTGTTAATAAGTTACTAGGGCCAGCACGTGTGTACCTCCTGAAATCAAACCACGACCTCCCGAATAAGACGGGGTTGATTTTAAAAATTCAAGTCTACGATTTTTAAGGGAAACCCATATGAGTGTCGTAAGGTCCTAGTTCAGAATCACTAATGCAGAATCTTCGATGAAACCTAAATAGGGCCCCAGTAATAAATTATTACTATGGATGACACCATTTAGCCCAGAATGTTATTAGAGAAGTTTTTATGGATTGTGGCATGGTCCTGGTTTGAAGTCCCTACTGTGGAGCCCCTGCCAAAAACTAACAGCGCCCGGTGTGGGATATCATACCGGTGACGATCGATTGAATTTGCGTTTGAGATCCCGTATAGATAGAGTGGTACATTAGAAACCCAACACCTACATATTTTGCTCACAATTATAAAGATGCAAAAAATGGTGGACGTGATTTGAGTAGTTTTGAAGGGCGAATCTGATGTTAAAACAATTTTTTTGAATCATTTGAATCACGTCTTGATTAGTTTTTGGATATTCACAAGTAAACTGAATATTTAGGTGTTAGTTTTTAGTTGACTCTTCGAAGATCTCATACAATAATATTATTTTCCCTGTGTATAATATATCTCTAGTAATTTATGCAATAGGTAGTTCAATTACTTGTCATAATTAAAATTCACTTATTGTGTGTAGGATGTGGACTCAATTGCCTTGCACACGAAACTGGAAGCCAGTACGGCTAAGTTAGAAGCAACAAGTAAAGGAATGTGTGAAACATTTCGTGAGCAAAAGGAGTCTTTACAACAGTACGTATTATTTTGATTTTATATTGTGAAACTCAAATCCAAATTAAATTATTTAAGAGCTGGGATAACAAGAACGACCATTTTGCGATTCTTCAATTCTATAATACGTGGATAATGGAAAACACACTGTAATCGTGCTCAGTCAAAAAAGTTGGCGAAGGATCGTGACAAAATTCTAACAAATATTTAAATTTTACACATAACAGATATATTTCAGTTAATACACGCAAACGTGAGGGTATTTATGGGCAAAGCCGTAACATGCAATGTTTTTTTTCACAATAATTACCAGAGATGTGAATAGAGACATATATTGAAAATTCTTTGAAATCCATTTATACAATATATGGTTTTTCTAACTGAAAATAGTTTAAAAAACATAGAAAAAAATGTTTCTACGAAACACTATACGAAAATTGCAAGAGATTTAATTTGCAGATTTCACAATGAATTACAAAAATGATCTGAACCAATATTTTGATATTTGCACAGTGAGACGAGAATGGTAATCATTCTTATACATTGTATAGTAGGTTTGACTTTTCCATAACTATGCATGTCCGCTTTCTATAACTAATATGTACGCTTTTGTACACTACAAAAATGGTAAAGCTTTCTTTATGGTACATCTGTTAGTATCATAAGTATGAAAAAACTACTTTGTAATTTTTGAAGTACTAAATTATTATGGATAATTAATCTATATCATACAGGACTGCACATTATTATAGGAAGTAGTATAAGGTCGCCGATTCTGGATCAAGATTCCTGTAACCGATATTTACCGACACTCTAGAACTTTCGAAGGTAGGTGTCCGTGTTAAGTTGGCATCGTGAACTCCATGATTTCTGGAAGTGACGTCATTGAGACCCTCTAATTCTAGGAATTTTGAGATTCTAAGCAATTCTATGAAGTTTGCGTCATATTCCGAGAATTTTACACTAGATTCGAGGAATCGCGCAGGATCGTTCCCATAGCCGGCAGCCCTCTCGCACGACGTTTTGCGACAGCCCCTTGCCCCTCGACCCTAGAGAAGCTTCTAGAAGCTTCGATGATCCCCTTCCCCCACCCAATTCCATGCAAGTTCGTGCAGGTTTCGGACGGCAGCCCTCGGTCGGAAATCGTTTCGACCTTGAACGTTATCTCGCAGACTAGTGCGTCGTATCGGCGGATCAAAGGGATGTGCGTAGTGTCGAAAAGCGGTTCCAGGAATTTTTAGGTCGAGTTCGGCACCAAGAAACGACTCCCTCTCTCCCGTCCCGTGCAAGTTTCGAACGACAGCCAATTTGACCTCGAAAGTTATCTCGCGGAATTGCGCGTCGAGACGGAAGTCCCCTCATCCCGCAGAGAGGCTTCGACGCATCCCATTTCCGTTGCAGGTTGTTTGACCTCGAACGTTTTATTGTCGCTCCTGGAAGCTGCATCGACCTTGACATTGATTACAGAAATTTCATAGACTTCAGTCGGCGGTTCGATTTCTAGAAATTTGCGAAACCTCCCATCCCCGTTTTAACCCTTGGAACAAAGGTGAGTTTCTTATAAAAGGAGAAGCAGAACGTGTCTTTGTTAGTCTTCTGTGACAATTCGATCGATGCTAAATAGGAGGAAGCAACGTGAGCTCAGAGTTCGAATACAGTTCCTGTTAAAGAATATCGCGGAAGTGAAACAGTTGAAATTGAACGCAATGGATTTCTCAAAAATCAACAAAGTGGGTCGTTTGGAGGAATTTCTTCCAACGAAGAAGCTATCGAAGCTAGAACTTGAAAGAGAATACAAGATTAGCAGTCCATGAAAGATTCAAACAAATTACGAAGCAAGATTATTGGTGGACATCGAGAATAGTTTCTCCACATTTCTGCCGGCAAGGATGTCAAAGGCCGTGAAGGATGCCAACGATCTGTTTCAGAACACGGTGCGTGCTGCCGACGAGATTCGACTCCTTATGCGTTATCTCGGTGGGCAGTATAATCAGATTGAGTTTCAATGTTTGTAATCGTGCTCCTAATACTATGTAGGCGTGTCAAATAAATATACAACTGATTATTTCTGTTTCTTTATTTGCAATCTTCATCATCAATATACATTCTGCGGTCCAATAACCATTTCCTTAACGATTTTACATTTTCGGTTGAACACTGAATGTGCGGGGCATGGTGGTGCGTACATCGTAATTGAGTTTTTTCGCAACTTTTGCAGCGAAAGGCAACCCAGATCTTCCAAGTCCATGATGTGCTCCGATTGTCCTACGAAGGCTCCCAATCAACTCTTCTTCTCCACTCCTTTTACATAGATCCTAGAGGCATCTTGCAGAATGACTCGAAGAATCCTTTCTGCGTGATTGTAAGGTACATCACCTAAGGTCCAAGATATCCCATGAAAATTACGTTCCAACCACAAATTCATGCTCTTGTACTTGGCGGGTAAACACTCCCACAGACAAGGTAACTGGAAGAGGAACGCTGCAGGCTCAGAGAAGTGCAGCGGCACGTAGGACCAAGTAGAATGCCGATGTGTCGGTAGGAAAATTGTTATCCGCCTCAAATTCGAGACGAATATCCACTGGTCCAAATTTGAGGGAATCGTTTTGCTTGGAACAATCGATGTTACTCTTCTTCAGTAAGGGCTCAGGGTCTTTGCTGTAATAAGTAGCTTGAAAGTTTACATACATCTCGTACAGCACAGCAAACTGATTACAATCAATGTCAAGGTTCAGGTTTCCATAGGGGTAGCATTGCGAATTCAAGAAGAGTTTAACGTCTCTGACATTGCAATGGTCAAAGTGACTGGCATTCTTATTTTTATTATTCTTTTTGCCGGTTTGGAATCCCAGTATGACGTATCGAGGTATTTCAAGTTGACTGGACGTCTTGATGGTCCACACGTGTTTTGAAGTGGTGGGGAGCAAAGGGTACTCGTACAGTTCGCAGGTACGAAAGCTCACGGAGATGAGTGCATCACTCTCGATGAATCTCAGCGGTTGTATCTTTCGTCGATTCGACACCTTTACGTACGGTATCAGCCATTCCAATTTTTGAATTACGACCTTGCATCCTTCCGGAGCAGTTTGTACTATTGCATTGACGTCGTTCTTTGCTCTCGTCAGAATCAGCTCGTGCTTACCGTTAACGACGATCTTGCAATAATCTTTGGCGAAGCCTAGTATCATACTCAGCGGTATGGATACGTAAAAGTAACGTCAATTTCTCTCCTTCCGTCAAATCAGCGTTATCCATCATCGAGCGTTGACCAGAAGTCAAGGAAACGTAACCATTGATGAGGCTCGTGAGAAAAACGTTCTTATTTTGATCGATCTCTATACCATTCATCTCGTAGCGCATCTCCTCGAAGAGATGGCAAATGCCGTTATTCACGAGAACGGTGCTTGTAGCCGCTGTGGAACCATCTTCCTTGACGAGTTTTCCATACACGTGCAGGGAACTTCTGCTCGGTAGTAAACAAAGGTCTTGATGTTGCACGGAGACTCGAATCTCGTCGCTGTTCTTGAACGTTGACGAGGCGTAAGATTGATGCGCATGCGTTTCACAGTGCGCTATAGATTCATCGAAGACGATCGGTGTCTGAATGTTCAACGTTTCTTCTTCCATGGCACGCAGCATACGAAAAGAATACAGCAGAACGAACACTTTACTTTTCTCTTGTGACTTTGAGTCCCAGATTTTTTTAGAAATAACACGTTTTAACGCGTGAGGGCTTTGAGAAGTGGTCGACGACTGATTCCTTTTCGGCATCCTGGGTTACTATTATAGCCACTGAAGCGCAGCAAACGGCCTATGGAATCATCGGGTCGAAAGACGACATCACGGTTACACTTAATTTCGCTGCACAACGTATTGTTGTTTGGCTTAATGTGAATGACGATAGTCTTATCCGTCAACGCGCTCTGTACGTAGTTCTCGATATCCTCTATCTCGTAGCTACTAGTAGGTATAGTGATAACTTCATCCCCTACGTACAGCTTACTGTGATCAGTGTCCACGTTGGGTATCGAATTGAAGGTTAGCAGTTCGATGAGTCCCAGAGCATAATTTTTGTACGGTGGAAGCTCGATAGGAGGAAAGTATTGGGCTTCGAGTATGCAGGAGGTGCCTGATAGTGTTAACGTGAATGAATCCTCCATGATTGCAAACGCTCAACTGACCTTGTGAAATTACATAGCATGTTTATATAGTCTACACAAGAACTTTAGACATAAGTGTCGGCATGCGAAAGTATCATATTCCTGATATCGCTCGTATGTACTTTATTGTACTTTACACTACCAACACCGAGATATTCGATAAGATCTAGCAGTGATCGAAGACTGCCGAAACTGTCGAAATAAATGATTCGATCGTTCAGCTTCTTGTACGCGATCCAGCGTGTTACAGGACCATCTTCATCGTCCAGATTGACGATTGCCGATTCGTACTTGTACGGTCTATATTTCGGCATAGCGTTCCGCATAAAGACTCCTCGAAAATGTGGAACCTTCATGATCTTGGCGTATTTGAGCAGATCCGCATCGATCAAGGCTCGGCATGGTAGTTTCACTTCAAGTTTTTTGGCTTTAGATGTAGACCTAATCCTTTTCTATAGAGTTTCAAGTACAGTACTTTGCCAAGTGCGATGGCTGCCATCGTTTCGTTATGCCGCTGACTTTCCTTAAGCTGCTCTTTGGTTGCAGTCGCATCATTCACGGTTTTGGCTATACCCGCAGCATCACCGGCCAATGTTCCAGTGGCACTGAGACTCGCAAATACAGGGACAAGAAACGGCAGGAAGCTTCCGACTTTGAATGGTACGGGTAGAACGCGCGGTGCTCGCACATTGCGCTTTCCACCCGCTCGTTTAACAGCAGCTTGTGCACCCTTGAGAGCAGATCTGATAGATACCTGCGAATCATTGCTCGGAATCATAGACCGTTTGGCTTCCTCGATGACTTTCCTCAGCGTTACTGTCCTCGGCTTCTTCTTCTTGACTCCCATACCGAGTTTCGACTTGGCACCCATTACGTTCGCTACGGACGAGGTCGCCGCCTTCTCGGCGAGAATCGCGTCTTTAGCGAAAACGCGCTTCCAAGCTTTGTCGGCCAGTACCCTGTCCGTCGCCTCTCTGTGTTCAAGGCTGTCTAAATTCTGCGAGTAGGCGATGTCGTGCTCTTTGCAGGCCGCGTCCAGGGGGTTGATGCTCGGATCGCCTCGCGCGAGTCTCTTTGCTAGTTTCGTACCGGGTCCTCAGTACTGATAACCAGGGATATGTAACTCAACGGGTAGACTGTTGATGATCCTGTTGACTAATCCTCTACCA
>JARQTG010002616.1:0-11262 GCA_030142615.1 Syrista parreyssii
CCCCTTTGCCTCGCCACCCGATCCGTCCTACCGCTACCGGCCGCCGAACCCCCTCCTGGCCCCGATCCTACGGCCCTCCGACGCGGACCCCTGGTATTTCCCTTATGGTAACGTGGCACGTTCAAGCCGAGCGGGTGACGCCACGTTACAATATATATATATATATATATATATATAGTAACGTGAATTTTCAATTCACGGTCACAAGGCGACTTCAGCTACCGATTCATATAATGTTCACGTCCTCTGGTTCCCCTCGAGTCACCACCCTGCTAAGAAATTACGCTCTCGCTAAATTCATGCAATTACGCCAACGCTCTCGTAAAGATATGCTGCCGTTGAGTGAGGTCGCGATGCACAAACCTGCCGTAGGGAGATAGTCTCGACACACCGAGAGGCCCGGCAGGGAAGAGCACCCGACAGAGACAGAGGTCCGGCAGAGGTCCGGGTGAGATATCGGCACCCCACTGGAGAGAGGCAGAGGACTGT
The DNA here is from genome assembly GCA_030142615.1 of Syrista parreyssii. NCBI lineage: Eukaryota > Metazoa > Arthropoda > Insecta > Hymenoptera > Cephidae > Syrista > Syrista parreyssii. The sequence continues at coordinate 490 of JARQTG010002616.1, forward strand.
AGAGCGGGGTAGGGGTGGAAACCCTGACCCGAGATAGGTTTAGAGTGCCCAGCTGTCGCCCGATGCCCTGGGAAAGTGGCCGTGAAGGATCTCCAGCTATATTATGTACCGATTCGCTAAGGAACGTTCTTGATTTAGTTTAAAGGGACGACTCGAGGGAAACGGCGACTAGCTATCGGCTCAAAAGATCTCGACCAATCAGAACGACTAGTTCTTGAATTTTACTATTGTCAAGGAAGTCGGTCTTGAGACATCGATCGAGGTGCCTCGCGCTGGCTCATGCTCCCGTACTGTCTGTTGATAGTTTTTCTAGCTGTGTTTCCTACGCAGTATAGAGGGTTCTCGCTTGTGTAGTTCTCGCATTGCTTTCGTAGAATCCAGATAATCCTATAGATTTTCTGCGTGTGTTTCGGAGGTGCAGTGCTGTGCTATGGGGTAGTGCCCACCTGAGTGTCCCTTGTATATAGTTCCCGGCCTCGACAGATTGGCTGAACCAGCTCCGGTGAGAGCTCCCAATTTAATTGCTGAAGGAATTTCGATATTGTAGCTATCGATTCTTTCGGTTGCGTTCTTGATTATCTGTTATTTCTTTCCGGCACTATTTACCTGACGCTTACTCCGACTCTCTTTACATCAACCTAGCAGCCTGAGCGGTCGTGCATTTCCGTTACCATCTGTTCCAGTTCGTGCATCCAGTTGCGTTTACTGATTTTACGCGACCCCAAAGATCAGCACCTACGGATGCGTTTCTCGATTTTACGCGTCCTCAAAAATCGATAGGATTCGTTAAGCTACCGTCATCCTGATAAGTTCTGTCAGAGTTCTCATTTGGCGGAGTTGCGGCTGTTCCACTTTAGCTCCCAGATCACACCGGCTTGTCACTTCCCAGGTAAAAAACAATTGGCTGGCGCCCGTCTGGCATGCAGATGCATGAACAAAGGGTGGACGGCCGAGAATGGCGTAGATTAAAATAACGTTAATGAAAAATCTGCTACAACTGCGGGAATGCTGTGCATATCGCATGAGACTGTGGGCGCCAATCAGGCCGCGCTAGCCTGCCGGCGCCTAACCCTAACAAGACCATAAACCAGGTCGATATTATTTGCACCTGTTGCAAATTAAGGGGGTACTCTTGGAAGGAGTGTCGAAACAGACTAAGGAAGAAGAAAGAAAGCGAACAAGGACCGACGTAACGTCAGCAACCGCAACAATACAACACCGAAAAGCGGAACGCATCAAATCTTGCTAACACTTCTTTAGGCTACGATAACGCCCGTAAAAGAATACTAGGTATTCTGAACTTACTTATTCTTACCACTAGGAAACAGGTCGGCTGATCAAGCCCCAACAGGGAAATTCTGAAGAGGGGGACAATGAGACTGCTCCCGGTAAACTTACCTACAAATAGTGCAACTACTAGCAATTTTGATATTATATCACCGTTCGCTGTTGAAGGAGTATTGGCTCTGTAGGTCGACACGGGAGCCCAGTGCGGCATCATCAAAAAGAGCTGCCTGCAGCCGGACATTGTCATCCAAGATAGTGACGTAGAACTGTAAGACGTCAGGGGTCAGAAATTCATGCCCCTATGCAAGGCCGAAGTCGTCCTCGAGATTCAGTAGTTGTCGTGAAACACTGGTTTCACGTAGTACCAAATAACGTACCACTGGAGATGAATGGACTGCTGAGGATGGAGTTTATAAAGGGGCACAAGGTGGACATAATCGGCGCCGAAATCTTTAAGCTGTGTGGTCATAGCATGCCACTGATCGACGGAAAGACAAAAATGAAGCTCCCTCCAAAAAGCGAGACCATCGCGTACGTAGTGACAAAAAGCATGTTTGTTAGGCTACTCACTAAGTCTAAGATCAGTGGGGACATTATACTAGACTCATGTATAACGCAGCCAAAGGGTAACAACTGTGCGATAAACCTAGAAAATATGACCAAATTAGAAGCCGAGGTACAACGACAGACCGTGACACTTGAGCGACTTGACCGACCGCTAGAGATACATGCGGCTGAGCGCAAACGATAAGGTCGGAATGCTGCGTGTAAGCGCGGTTGGTAAAGAAAGGAATACCAAGCGCATCAGGAGACTGCAACGTGGGCTCGACCTAACGCACCTCAACGGGGAGGAAAAGGAGGCTCTTGTAGAAATAATAGTCGAATATGAAGACATATTCCACCTGTAAGGAGACCAATTGCTGTACAAATGTTACAGCCCTACAAAACCGATAACCTATACCCAGATAGAAAAGCGTGCTGCTAAAATAGAGACTGATGGCACGGAGACGGCACGGAGACGGTACGTACCAACTCGCCGTGGCGACACGGTGCCAACATGTGCGTCCGCATGTGACGGCACCGTGTCTGCACAATTACTGCACGGCGTGGATCGCTATGTAACGACACGGTGGCGACACAGCGACTGCACCGCGTATTTCGGCCTGGCGACAGCGTAGCGACACGGTGACGGCTCGCCGTGCTGCTAGCATATACGCGTGGTGGCACAGGAGCGGCACAGTAGCTGCACGCCGTGCTTCTCGCTTTATCTGTGATGGCACGATAGCTGCACTGTGGCGGCACGCCGTGCTTCTCGCTTTATCTGTGACGGCACCGTAGCTGCACTGTGACTGCACGCCGTGCTCCTCGCTTTAACGTGGTGCTGCTGTAGATAAATCGTTCTGGAAAGGGAGCAGTTATAGTGATGCGAGCACGTCACAATTCTGGTTATTTGACTGTCACAGGACCGTCAAATGACCGTCACATGACGGATTTAGAGACCATTGTAGTGATTAAGAAAGTTTTTTTTTGTCAAATTGTGACCGATTAATGAACAAAAAACAATTTTGCAACTAGATCGGTATTTTGGTCATTTATTTGTCACATTTGATGGTCTCAAATGACAATTCTTGAAATGATCGTCATTTTGCCAACATGATCGCCAACATGGATTAATGGAGTACCCACTCTTTTAAAATGAGCACTTCAAGATCTCCGAAGCTTCAACATTGTTGAAGTTAAATTTAATATTCAACATCGTTTTATACAAAAATCCAAGTTTGGAATTTGTGATATAGTATACTAGCATTGAAGTTCATTCAATACTAGTAGCTTAAAAAATAATGGAGTAATACAAAATATATCATCACATTTAATTATTTTCTTGTTCTTTCACATACGACATCGTTTACACGAACACTATTTTGGATAATTTCGAAGCTCATTTTATATAATTTAAAATGAGATACAACTTGATAAGTTTATTCACAATTAAATAAAAGGTACAGTATATTTACATGTTAGTTAGATGGAAAATATAAATGTACTTTGAGCGATCTCTAAATATTCCCCAACTGCTCGCATTTACGTTCTATATTCAAACTGCGATGATGTATATATCTCTGCCTGGTAATTAAAAAAATGAATAAATACAAAAATTTAAGATCTCCGAATATATTATGCATACATGTTTTTCAATGATTAATTATTAATCTTCCTATATATTTATATGTATAATTTCGAATGTTTGTCACAAACTGTCTTACGCGAGTCATATTTCGTTACAACGTAGCAATGTGTTTTTCACTTCTTTTTCAATTGCTTCCTCCAAGTAATAGCGTTCTTCGATCGTTGAATTCGCGCACGTGATTAAGAGTACTGAGCCACGTGAAATTTGCACGCACCTTCAAAAGTTCATGAATGCCAATTCCCTATATGCTCAGTACAGCGAAATCGCCTACGCTTCCGCGTACGCTTAATTTGGACCCCAAAACATCGGGACCAGTTATCGAGCTGCCTGCATAAAATTGACTTTGCACTATACATTTTTGCAGTTGCCAACTGCAAAAATGTATAATGCGCAGTTAGTTTTCCACTTGCAGCCCGCATCCATCATGCATTCGTGCTATAAAACAAAAATATGATTTTAACCATAAATAATCAAGTAAATAATAATAATTCAACTTATCAATAATAATTCAACATATCCTTAAAGAATCACCACAATAAATAAATATTAGAAATTATATACGTAAGGCATGCACTACGGATTACGTAAAATTTAACTATACGCTAATTTCTACAATTCGCGAATTGGTGAGCTTGTGTGTATGTGTGTATGTGCTTGCGTTCGCCAATGTAGAGATCGGGTCTCCATGGCTCGTCACTTCCATGGTAAGATAAGACTCCAAACCCCTCTCTGCAGTGCGTGCGTGCGTGCGTGTGTGTGTGCGTATTTGTAGAGATCGAGTCTCAATATTTTAACCTTCTCACGGTATACAGTACAATATGCACCACGAAGTGCTTAAAAACGATTCGCTATTAATATATAAAAAATGATTATTATTGTATCAATTATCGCACAGTTTGTTTTAAGCTTTAAAAAAATCATCACATCACAATACCGTACTTCGAAATCTGTTTCCATTATTGATTAATGAACTCGTTTCTAAAATCCTCTCAGCAACCTGAAAATAAAACAAATTATTGCCCAGTACGCATCTTAACGACGTCCCTGGGGCTTTTTCTTACTCTAAACAGCAATTATTTATTACTATATAGTACAAGTCCTGATTTCCATCAAACGTGGCTCGGATTCTCGCTTTGCCTCAAAAATATAACATTACTAACTCGGTGAACGTGAATACCATTCTAAAAGAGTAACGAGTCGTAATGAAAATACAATTAACCTTCACCACTCTGCGCAAACCAACAAAACGGATATAACTATCGAATTTGAATGATTGAAAACGAGACTAAACATCCAAATTGAATCAACGCTAATGAGAGTGTCTAGATGAATGTCGAGTTAGCGCATCTACACAAGTATTGTTTATAATGCAACGGAAATAAAATCGCTGTGGCTTTTCTTTAGTGAGCTTGCGACCTGAGTGAACAGAAGGCCTTGCTGTACAATTAACGAAATAATTAATTCACGTTGACTCGAAACTTCACTCCTGGGTATTCCACTGTATCCTAGTAGTATACTTCGGACGACATAGATGTAACTACAAACTCCCCATTAGCTATCATTTGGTGACCTTCCTCTTCACAGTAAAGTGGCAATCAACGAGGCATGCGGTAACCTTTGGTGGCGATATCAGCGAACTTTACGACCACTAACTCGTCTTTAAACTCGGAGCACTTGTAGCAGCCAACGGATGTCCAAGGAATACCAACATCGTACAATGACGTGATACGACCGAATTCCCTCACCACCAAGTGTATTTCCGTATTCTTAACTAACACATTGGAGGCGAGACAAATAGAGCCGTCTTTCATGATAAAACAATTATCGCGCTTCGTTGCAGCAAGAACGAACTGTCTACACTTGATGCGGCGATACTGTTTGACTTCAAACCCTGTCATTTGAAAGTTGTCAGCCGGCAAAGGTCCATGACTGTGTCGGTTGAGGGCTACAGGAGTGTTGCATGAATTATCCTTGAGCGACTTTTCATCAATCCATTTCGCACGCTCGGCACGTCTGTCCTCGATTTGCTGCAAGGTACAGTCAGGTTTCCTGCAGTAGCGGCGAAATGTCTTCATATTGTTCTCGTAAGGAAAGGCAGAATAGGCTTCAATGGGACCGGGCAATTTAACGTCGTCGATAAGATGAAGTAGACAATGGACGTTGTAACTAACAAATTCTGCACCATACAAATTCGTGCACTCGTTCACGAATATCCGCAAAGCTTCTTGGACATAGAAAAGTTGTGATTCTAATAGAGAATTCAACGCTAAAATACGCATAGCGGAATGCAACAAAAGGAAATGCTGCTGTCGATCACTGTCTAAGATCCCCTAAAGAATTACTGGCCCTGCGTGAAACAAGGTCTGTCGATGTTCGGTCGCTTTGACGGTATTATAATATTCAATTTTGTCAGGACGACGCGAAAACTCCGTCGGACAATAGTCAGCCAAAGATGTGAGTCTCTCAGAGATGAGTTTGATGCTGTAGGAAGATAGTTTGGCGAGAATAGAAAATTTGCCATCTATCATCGCCATCAATATACGTTTCATAACGCCTAGACAAACGAGATGCATATACTCAAAAGGTACTTGCCTCACCATGTTCATTGGTAGAAGCGATAGAGGGCTTTCACACTCCTTGTGATGATCCTCATCGACCTTTCTGCGGTATTCGTCGTCAGTTCGGGGAGTATTACGAAGACTTGGAAAAGTCATCCGACGGTCAGCATAAGTTCCAGAAATATTACACTTGGAACACGGATTGTACGAATTATGACCCTTATGGTTCAGGATGAACGCTCTCGCGGGCGCATCGGCAATAAATGCCCTGAGAGTGATAGGTATTCTAGCTCCAGAGGACATTACGCCACCGTCCTGAATTAATTTATTCGCCTCCTGCACGAAAGGTCTCAAAAAATCCATCGCACTCTCAGGTTTTTTTCTCCCCGGTACACACCGATTACCTCCACTCGACAGTTGTTGATGTTCGCTAGCTTACATTGTATGGGCCAAATTTGGATTCTCGAGGACTTCCCAAGGGTCGTTCCATCAGTACTAAAGTCGATTTCAAGGGTAGAAGGGATTTCATTCGGGTTTGTGCATTCGAGGATACCAACAATCGCAGCCTCGAATCCCAAGTGAAGATATTGTCCAGGATCGACGATCAGTAGTATCGATGGTCGGTGTTTCATACCCAATAAGGTTCTAGTCGACTTCGGAAGTGGAATGAAGGATTTGTGCTTACGTAGTACCGCCAGTATACTATCGCCGGCCTTCTGACTTATACCAGTTTCGGTGAAGCACGACGCCAGATCTTCAGCGAAGGAGGGACTACTTTCGTTCGGGGTGGACATTCCATGAGTTCCGACATCTTCGTTATCTTCGTCATTTTCGTCAGAAGACTCTAAGGACCAATCGTTGTTATATACGTCATCGTTGTCCGTCTCGTCATCAGAGACATCGTTCAATGCACTCTGCGAAGAACCTACTGCATCGGAAGAAGCTCCCATGGGATCGACCGATGAGCTGAGGCAGCTATGCTCTGTTGAAACGTCAGCGTGTCCATTATGTACTTGCAGTCCGTCAGGCACTTGCAGTCCATCAGACAATTGCAGTCTATCAGACACTTGCAGTCCATCAAGCATTTGCAGTCCATCAGGCACCTGCAGACACATTCACCGATTGGATAATTGATTTCTGATTGGAATTGATTTCTAATTCTACGGCACTGTCGGGATGATAACTGATGATATGGCTTACGCCCACCTACGCATTTTGTAAAGGTCTTCATTTCGACCGATATTCACCAAATACTCAATGAACAATGCAACGATAATGGAGCCTCTTCGTTACAAAGTTAACTTATTAAAAATAATATAATAGAACAGTTGAGCGCTTTATACTTCCCTTGGTTTGACCCTTTATGTAATGCTCTGGTCCGCGGACGACGGCATGATGTTACTGGTAGAATCTTCCGGCAATGCTACAAATTGCACAGAAATACAGAAAGTGAAGTCACGGCCGAAAAAAATAACACATAAATCTCAAGGACATCTTTAACAATCCAGCTCAAATTTGGTACGCAAGAAGAGCACCTATGCCCCTTCGTTTATTATAATTTATATAATAGTTGAAACACCTATTCAGATTTCATAAGTCTTTGAATTCTTCTCAAAAAAGCTGTGCACGATGACATATTCAGCTCAAAAAATACAGCATAAAACCATCTTCCCTGCAACTTTCAATCACTTTAACGACAATACACGATACATAATTGATATTATTCTTGATATTTTCAATGAAAATCAATTTCATTTGAGTTTCAATTTTTTATTATAAGTAATATATATTTAGCCGAAAAATTATCAATGTATACGAAAGCAGCAATTTCCCGGATGCCTTCGGTGTTTTATTTTTCTTTTCTTAATTGATCATAAAAATAAAATGTGTTTGTGTAAAATAAAAATTATTTTATATATTTATAGCAGCTTCAAAAATTTTTTTACATTGTTTTCCTGAGCGTCAAGGTGTAAGTAACCCCTTAATAAATCGGACACCATAACGCATCTACGTTATGTGTGCGCTTTATATTAAATTTTATTATACTTTCTGGTACTTACATTATCTCTCCTAGTCTATTCCCCGAAAATTCCGTCACTTCAATCGTGTCGTCTTTCGAGATAATCTTAAAGGTTCGCGAAAGAATCACCACTAAATATTCAACAACGCATTCACACAAGAGCTTGTCCCGAGTGAGCATCAGCCAATTTTGTAACACGGCTTTCCCCTTGTCTCTTAAGCAACGCGTTCGCCGCGTTACCGGGTGGTAACAGTACGCTGGGACTGTGAAAGCTCCTTTGGCTAGCGTCTAGGAGAAAAACAGAAGAAGGTCCACCCCCTTCTTGCACCTCCGTGCTCCCGGATGCGTAGCTGAAGCGGCAACGCAGACGCTGGGGTACGGAACCCGATACACGTTCACTCCTCGCGAGAAGCTCAAGTCGTGCGTGCTTTGGCTTTTTGGTGGTGATTTTTTTGTACATTTGTAATCGAGTGATTAATCATGAAAGGACATAATGTCGAACGACGGATCTATCGAAGAGAACGTGGCAAAATTAGTTGGAGCAGAAAATTACGGAGATTATGTAAGTACCGGGAAGTTGTAACAATTAATATAAAGCGTGTACCTATAAGCATATACGTACAAACAGTTATATTTTAAATTCTATTTTTAACTGTTAAAAATTGATTTTTTTTTTGAGAAAAACAATGAAATTAATTATTTAAAATTAGAAGGGGATTCGACATACGTGGGGGGAAGGGGTAGATCAGTGATTGACTATGTGGTGGCCGCGGAGAAGGCGTTGGACAAAATCGAGAGGCTGGAAGTAGAATGTAAGGTAGACTCGGATCACATGCCGGTGGTGCTTTGGGTGATGGCGGGAAGAGGAGGGGGACACAGGAAGAAGAAAAGGGAGGGGAAGGGAGAGGGGGTGGGGAGAGGGTGCTGGAATGAGGAGGGAGTGCGAAAGTTCAAAGAGGAGTATGGGGACTGGCAGTGGGGGAAGGAAGAGGTGGAGGACGGATGGAAAGAGTTTGGAGGACGGATAAGAAAGGCATTGAGGAAATCGGGGGAGGGAAAAAGAAGGGAGCAGAGAAATAGTTGGTGGGACGAGGAATGTAGAGAAGGAAAGGAGAGACTTAAGAAGGAGTTACTAGAGTGGAGGAGAAATGGAAAAAATGAAAGGAGGTACAAGGAAGAAAAGCGGACGTATAGAGGGATATGTGAAGAAAAGAAAAAAGAAGAAGCTTGGAGGTGGGAGATGGAGATAAATGGGATACGGATCGAGAGTCAAGCGTGGGTAGTGATAAACCGGGGGAGGAAGAGAAAGAAGGGTACGAATAAGAGTATAAAAATGGAGGTGTGGGATACGTATTTTAATGGGGTGCTAGGGGGTGTGGATGAGAGACGAGTGGGGAATACAGAGAGGCATATGGGGGATGATGGGGAGGAGAAGCTGTCAAAGCAGGAGGTGTGGAAGGTGGTGAGGGAACTGAAAGATGGGAAGGCGACGGGGGAGGATGGAGTACCAAGTGAGGTATGGAGATATGGAGGAGAAAATGTTGTGGTGAGCTTATGGAAGATGTGCTGGAAGGTGTGGAAAGGAAAGGGATGGCCGGAAGGTTGGAAACAAGGGATATCGGTGCCAGTAGTGAAGAAGGGAAATGGGGAGACCGTGGAGGAATATAGAGGTGTAACGCTCACGCAAACGGCGTACAAGGTGTACGCCGGGGTGTTGAGGAACAGGTTGAAAAAGGAAGCGGAGGAGAAAAGGATGTTACCACCGAGCCAAGCGGGATTTAGAGAAGGGATGGGAACGATGGATAATGTTTATGTATCAAACTGGTTAGTGAACAGGGAAATAAGGAAGAAAAATAGTAACCTGATGCTGCTATTTGTAAATTTGAAGGCGGCGTTCGACTCGGTGGACTGGGGGAAGTTGGTGGAGAGTATGAGGAATAGAGGGGTGAGAGAGGGGCTGGTAGGAAGATGTGAAGAGGTATTAAAGGAGACGGTAGGAAGGGTGAGAGTGGGAGAGGAGTGTGGGGAGAAGTTTTGGACAATGAAGGGAGCGAGACAGGGGTGCCCGCCAAGCCCCCTATTGTTTATTTTGTTGTTGGCGGACTTGGTTGTTGGATGAGGAACTGGTTAAGGGATGTTGGGGAGGGGTAGAGCTGGATGGGGGTGGGAAGGTATATTCTTTAGCGTACGCGGACGATTTGGTATTGCTGGCGAGGGGGGAAGAGGAAATGAAGGGGATGATAGGAAAATTTGAAAAGTATATTGAGAGAAAAAGGCTGGAGGTGAATACGGGAAAAACCAAAGTGATGAGGTGTAGGGCAGGGAGAGGCAGGAGAAAGAAAACGAAGTGGTGGTGGATGGGAAAAGAAATAGAGGAAGTGATGAGGTATAAGTATCTAGGGTACGTGGTGAGGGTGGACGGAGATCAAAGAGATCACGTGGAGGAGAGGGTGGAAAAGGCAGCAAAAGCAATGTGACAGGTGTGGGGGATAGGCAAGAGGAAGTTTGGAAATGACTGGTGTAGAAGGTAGTGGCTATTCGATAAGCTGGTGTGACCAGTGGTTAGCTATGGAGCGGAGATTTGGGGTTGGGTAGGGAGGGAGGCGGTGGAACGACTGCATGAGAGGTACATGAGGTGGGTTCTAGGGGTGTCAAGGAGGGTGCCAGGCTACATGGTGAGAGAGGAGTTGCAGAGGGATGCGTTAGAAGGGCGAGCGGGG
>JARQTG010002617.1:0-11066 GCA_030142615.1 Syrista parreyssii
TTTCTTTGACACTCATTCTATGGCATGCAACATTCACTCAAGCGTTCTACATACACGCAACTTTCACTCGAGTACTTTCCCGAACGAAGACTTTTGTCTCGATTCTACATGTATTGCTAAAGAATGACGAAACAAAGGTCATGTCATACCAATTATCCGAAGTAGAAGATTTCTACTACTGTTAGAGGAGGTGTTATGTCCGACACGTCTTACAGTTAGACCGAAGAAATGAACGTGGAGGATGAACTTATGTTATTATTATTTTTGGGATTCTTGCCGCTTTAAAGTGCTAAAGCATAATCAACTGTTGTTTTGTTGTTTATTCCTGTAGGCGTAAAGCGATGTTCGGGATCAGAATCTTGAGTACATGACGAAAGTAAAGAAAATTGGTATTTTAGAAATGATTCGAGTGATAAATGAATGCTGTGAAATGATATCTGCATTAAATTTTTGGCAAGGTAAGTTTACAAGCATTTATGAGCTATTGGTAGTTTAGTAGCTATTGGTAGTGATACAAACATACATAGCTATATGTAAATAAGCAAATATGAGTATAAATGTGTTCTATAGTGCGAATAACAGTATTGATAACCTAATAAGGTTCACCAGCAGTGTGAAAAGGGAGAGTCTTGGAGATGTTAAATTGAAGAGTAAAATTGATGATCCAATTGCCAAATATTGATCCTTGTCCTGGCCGCTAAGGTAGGCACTAGCATTAATGCAGTGGTCACAATGATACAAGATCATTGAGTTCTATAGCGGTAGAACTATGTTGCGATTCACTCGTTGGTATTCTCTGCTCGGTCCTAAGGCAAGGAAGACAAGATAGGCCCTAGGGTATCTTGATTCTACACAACTCATTCACGCTAAGTTCGACTAAGACTCAAAATTTAGAGAGTAAAGAAAAGCAACGACTGTTTAAGACGAGGCTCCTAAGTAGACTGCCTATTCCTCGACCTAGAGAATGGATGCTAAAATGCTAGTTTTGTGAACCGTGGGACTGGCGCCGATTGTTTTTGGTTCCCGCGGTCTTGTCGTGTTATCGGCACGTACTTCAGAGTTCATAGTCCTAAAGTTCTCTAGTGTATGCCAAACTGGACAAACTCTCTCTCTTCTACATACTAGCGAAATTAGTGGGAACATTCGACATGTGAATCGTTTCCATGGACTTACTGCACATAGATTATTAATATTTTATTTCTAATTTATATTATGGGAGGATTAGGTGTTCGTAAGGACCGATTACATTCTCGCGTTCGATTTTGCGGAAAAAGAAAAGGGCAGGGGAATTTGGTGGAAGATTTTGGAAGCGTAATTGCGTCGGACGTAACAGAGGGACACCCACGCAATCGACATCTGCATCCACAAGATGCTGACGGAAAGAACCAACACTTGCATTAGGACCAGAAACCGCAACAGGGGCGACAGCATGCAGCAAATCAGCAACAACAACGTGATCATCGTACCGTTTCATACGATTAAAGTTACTATCAAATATAACAATGAGGATATCAAAGAAATTGACGTGCTCACATCTTTACATTAGACGACTGCCAACTAAAAGAACAAGGACGCACCTTCTTACAGACTGTCACCCTCCACAACGAGACTATAATCAGACTACCAGCCGAAGAAACTATGATGATAAGGAAACAACCAGAAATACACCTAAGAACTATTTGACGAGACAAATTGGAAAAAATGAAGATTCTCTCGGATAATCTGGAAATACCGATTCTAGAAGAAAGAGCACACCAACACGCTACATTGGCCAATATTCGCATTACGATCTTCATTATGCGTGCTGTAATAGGATTAGTCGTAACCTATTATTTCAAAACACACCTGAAAAGGAAAGGCACTGATGACAGAGATACCAACCACATGCCACGGCAAAACGAATGGTATCGTTTTCTGAACTTCGACGGGTGGAGTTATATTGACTATAGGAGCATTGCCGATAAGATAAAGAGAAACCGGATACCGGAAATCGAGGTGTCTTCATAGAGGAACGATCGAGAGGAAGACAGTGAGAATTGACAGCTGAATCGAGCAGCATCACTCTTATTAATATTCATTAGAGTTAAGTTCATTTTGTAATCATTTGTAAAAAGGATAAATTCATATCCAACAACTTAATTCGAGTCATCTGGGAACACTTCAGACGACTGGGATTGGTAGAAAATGGTAGCTACAACGTACCCCAGGACTTACAACTAGACCTAGATGCGCTCAGGGAGAATTACGTGGGAACCAGAGTGAGGCGGAGTGAAACTAATACAATTAACCCGGTGCATACTCCCGATGATACAGTCTCAACCAGTATAATTTTACAGAGATTACTGAATCAGGTGTGCGTGAGGCAATTATGAGAATAACGTCGGGCGCGGTTGGTCCTGACAGAATTTCGATTCAACTCTATAAATTACTTTTACCTTTTTTCCTACCACATAATACTAGACTATTTAATCTATCATTAGCGACAAGTGTTTTTCCCTCTTCTCTAAAATACTCCCATGTTATCCCAGTGCCGAAGACGCAAAGCCCAGTAGCATCAAGGGACTCGGTGGAGTCTCGCGCCAAGTACAGGCAGCCGGTTGTACAGGGCACAGCCCGCCGAGACTTTTTACCTCAGTCAACTCTTATACCTGTGTTTGAAACCAACTATCTTAAAAATCGATATATATAAGAGAAAGTTATTGATACATTGACTATAGGAATTGAGGGTTCCGAATCGATTTCCACCAAGATCAATAAGATTGGTGTACGAGATCAGGGCGCATCAAGATGGCGAACGAGATGATTTTATGTCAGTTCCGTTGTCGTGGTCGTCGTCTTGGCACGTCCACCTATTTTTTTACATAATAGATGGCGCCGATTAAGACACGCGGTTGAGTCTTGCGCCAAGTACAGGCAACTGGTGGTACAGGCAAGGCGACGAAGCAAGTCGTCTGTTTACGTACCTCGGCTTGTGTGTGCAATAGAGAGGGAGTACTACGGTGCGAGCGAGATGCCAAACCTTGTCAGAGCAACATTAGTGTCATATTGTCGACTCGTTCGAATTAGTTACCTCTTACCTTTACCACACGACGTCTACAAGCTGGACAACATTAATGACGCTTATATCACTGTACTTGTGTTTCAAATCAAAGAATAAAAAGTATATTATGGTATCTTCCAGTATATAGTATATACAGGGTGATTTATTAGAAACAGGGGTTCTACTTTATTATCAAGAGACTCGACCCAGTCTCGCGCCAAGTACAGGCAACGCGCCGTACATGCAGTGACAGACAGGGTCTCTTTATCCGAGTCAACTCGTCGTATATGTGTGAAAATAGGCAGCGGAAAGTGGCGGCTGGATAGCCGAGGCAGCTGTTCCTGCAATATCTCATTGTATCTGCTTCGAAACTAATATTTAACGAATGCCTATACATCAGGACAAGTTAAGGATTACATTGATACTAATTTTAAGTGTCCCGAATAAGTTGCCATAGAAATAAATGATGATATGTACGAAGGTTCGAGGGGCAAGAGAATCTTAAAAGCGTTTTCGTTCCGTCATCGTCGTCATCTTTACACACCTCCATAACCTTTGTACACCACGATGGCGCTGATTGTCCACAGTCCGTGTTTCTCGAAAGTGCTTGAATATAGAAAATTAAAAATGACGCTTTTTGTTAAAAGAATATATACAGGGTGATTCATAAAAATCCGAACTTTTTTTAACATCTCTTTTGGCTATGAAGATCCGAAATAATATTTATGAGGTAGAATTTAAATAAATTTTGTCTTCACATGTCCATTTACTTTTTTGAACGACGGATGGTATCGGCTCCTTTGCCTTTCTTACTTTTTTACTTCATCATCATCAGATTCGTCAATACACAACACAATTAAGCACATTTTGATCAACATAGTTCAAACCAAATTTCCACATAATATAAGGCTGCCTTCACAACAGTATATTATTATTGAGCCTTTATCATGTAAGAAAAATAAAATCAAAATTCGTATGTAGCACACGTATACATATGTGTCGCGTATATGTGCTTCGACGTAATTCCCCGTATTTTAGGTGATGGACTTGGAGATCCAAGATGTCCAAGTGTTACTCTCCATAGTTTCTGGTATCTAGGTGTCTGAAGTGGAAGTACAGGGTGTTCAGGTATTCCTCTCTATAGTTTCTGTTGTTTAGGTGTTGGAAGTGAATAGCCAGGGAGGCTAGGTGTTCCTCTCCATAGTTTCTTATATTTAGGTGAAAGATGTGCAGTTCCAAGGTTTCTCTATGTTTCTCTTCGCAATTGCTTGCATCTAGTTTAGCGAGCGAGTGCACCAAGCGCGTCAGATACAATAATTTCGCAATACTGTAACGTGTAAAAAAAAGGTATTTCATAGAATAGGTGTATTTTTGCAACGAATAAACATTCATTTCACATTAATACAGATTTCGTGTGCTAAAAATTTCTTTAATATAACCTGACGAACAATAACTTGTGATATACCCACAAAAACACTGTCGTGTGAAAAAAACTCGCTAAGTACAGGATTGCCTTGAATTCCTCTCTTTACAAAAACACTAGTATTTGTATCTTACGATAATGTTCCACATACAAAATGTATTGATATCACATTGTAATGCCAAGTACATAAGTCACTACATATCTACTTGTTATATGATTTAGCACTAGCTTATCGTTTCAAATATGTTTTCAAAATTTCTTATAACATCTTCTCTTTCCGTTTGTATAACTATTCCTGCTTATATTTAATTATGATTTAATGGTTATTTAATAATTAATAAAATGTTATGTGATTCCTTATCGAATACTACTTGGTATGTCCGTGCCCGAAATGTCACAGTACTGACTTTGCGCAGACTAATAGTATTCTACGGCTGTACATTTATTATAAGGCTTTAATAGTGGTTATGTTCGACGGTTCTACAATATGCTAATATTGCAAATTTCGTTATATCTCGTTATATCTATATTCATGTGAGAGAGGCATAATCATGTCCTGCCAGTTTTGAGTCGACGATTGGTATAATGAACACATTTTTTAAAAGTAAGGCTAAACCTGCTAAACTAAATGCAAGAAACTGCAAAGAGAAAAATAGAGAACTCTTGGAATTCCACATTCGTTACCTAAACGTAAGAAATGAAGAAGAGGATTACAAGAACACCCTAGACTTCTAGTTCCGACACCTAGACACCGAAAACTACGGAGAAGAACACCTGGACAACCTGGGACACCACCTTCAATACATAGATACATGATACTACAGAGAGTAACACCAGGACACCATGGAACTCTATGTCCGATACATAGACACCAGAAACTACGATGAGGAACGCCTGGACATCCTGAACTTCCGCTTCCAAAAGCACTTGAGCGTTTGAATAACAATGATCGCTGCGCATTATGTGAGGATTTTTTATACTAAGTATAAAATAACAGAGTGTCGTAAATCGTCCTTCAGGTCAAAACAGTATTCGACTGAGGGCTGCCGCTTAGAGTCTGCATGGGTTTGGGGGAGGGAGGAAGTCATCGAAAGTTCTAGAAGCTTCAGGACGGGGGGCTGCTGTTCGAAAATTGCCCGAACCTGCATGGGGGACTCGCATATTTCGTGAAATCGAATGGCTGACGAAAGTCGTAAAATTTCCTGTAATCGCAGCTGCGTTACGAAGGGCTGCATCCTCAATGCGCAATTCTGTGTGATAACGTTCAAGGTCAAAGTGGCTGCCGGCTGAAAGCTGCCGTCTGAAACGTGAACGGGATCGGGAAGAGAGGAAGAGAGTCGTCGAAGCATCTAGAATATTCCCTCAGGGTTGAATTTGGATTGATTCTAATTATTATTAGTAAATAAACAATGTTTATACAAAATGCTTGAAACCGCTTTTCGGCAATACACAAAGATTCACTCATAATCTCTTTAGTAACGGCGATACGCCACCTCCACCCACCAGACAACGAGATAAAATTCAAGGTCAAAATATGGGGGTTAAATCGTCAATGGTTCTAGAACCTTTCTCGGGGGTTTAGGGAGGGGGGGGGGGGGGCTGCGGCGAAACGTCACAATGCATGATATTCCCTCATCCTTACTTATCTTCTTTTCAGATACAATAAGGTATGAACCGAACAACTCATATATACTTTGAGATACATAACTCGACAGTCCGATGGCATTATTCATCTCATTATAGGTGGTACTATAGAAGTGTCAAAGTCTAGGTTTACCTCGTTATTCTCGACCGAAAAAAATATAGCCAGTTGCATTAACATCGGTAAATCCTAGCAATTAAAGGTGCTTATTCTACAAGCATGTCGATGGTTGTAGTGAGAGGTACGAACCGAACAACTTATCTTTTTTTCAGTAACCTTATATCTTCGAGACGTTAGAGGACATTGTCTGTTACGTCCGACGCAACTACGCCCCTACAATTTTCTACCAAATTCCCCTACCCTGTTCCTTTTCCGCAAAATCAAACGCGAAGATGTAATCGATTCTTACGAACACCTAGCCTTTCCATAGTATAAGCTAGAAATAAGATATTAATAATCTTGGCGCAGTAAGTTCATGGGAACGATTGGCATGTGGAATGTTCCCACTAATATCGCTAGTGGGTAGAAGAAAGAGAGTTTGTCTAGTTGGGCATATAGTAGAGAACTTTAGGACTATGAACTCTGAAGTACGTGCCGATAACGCGACAAGACCGCGGGAACCAAGAACAATCCGCGCCAGTCCCACTGTTCCAGAAAGCACAAAATCAGCATTTTAAAATCCCTTCTCTAGGTTCATTACGCCCACAAATTATAATAAGTTCATCCTCCACGTTCATTCCTTCGATCTAAGATGTGTCGGACGTAACATGTCCACCTCACTGTAGGTGAAGACGATGTACAGAAGCTATCAGATTTGGTTAGTACATCATTCATTAGGACTAAGCCTTCAAGACATATGTATATAGGGACAGTAGTAAGGTTACGGATCATTTGCAGTTGTTGTAACTGACGAGTAAGAAATAAAAAGTGCAAAGTAGAAGAAAAAATTTCAACGTGAGTTTACTTCATCTTAAATTAATTAAAATCCATTTGCAGTGAAACTTTAGAAAATCCGTTAACGAATTTTAATGTTGATAAAACTTTAGTGTGGAAACTTTCCTAATTGTCATTATTTACACATTTTGTAATAAACGCTAAGGTGAATTATCTTAATAAATTATCTCAGCCTGATTTCTATTTATCATCGAAAAACTTAGAATACTATCTGTTCCTTAATTACAGAATGGATTATGGACGAACTCACCGTTCGGTAAGTTTTGGTTCAGAAGATTATCTGATGGGAATGGAATGTGTAAGGAGATATTTTTTCTATGTCATTTTGACAAGCATTAGAATAATCAATCTTATATACCGTGACGAAAAACAAAAATAAAAAGGTAGAGGAATATAAAGAAGGTAGAAAGATACGCGAAATTACTACATGATTATACGGCATTTCAGCTGTACGTAGCCACAGCCGATTTTTCCTCCACAAATGTCTCGATACTCTTCTCCAAATTTCCCGAGGCTGCGCAATACGAAAGAAGCTAGAATTCGCGAAATGCCTTATGTGTGCCAGACGCAACGTTGCGTCACGATCCGTAACGGAACTCCCCGGAAAATAGAAGAAGAGGTCCTAGAGGACTAGCAGGAATGGAATGAAAAGATATGGTAGAGGGGCTGGGTCGACGCAGATGTTAAATCAGGGAGGACAAAAGTGTGAAAGAGGGAGAAGAGATCGAGAATGGTAGAAGAGATTTAGAACACACTAATTTTTGTAACAGTAACAAGAATAACAAGACGGCCCTTTATTCGATACTTGGTAAAAATTAATAAAAATAACAATTTCGAGATATAATAGGAACAGAAATATAAATCACGCGATACAAGGTCCTCTACGGAACACGTGAAATAATTTCAAAGACAAAATATGATTTGTAACTTTAATCGAGAAAAGATACGTTATACAAAACGATACGAAACAGAAACTACAACATTAAAAAAGGTAACGCAAAGAGAATAAATACGAAAAAATACGACAAGACACAACGAAAAGGCAATACGTGAACGCACGAGAAGTGTAGTTCAGGGATTCGTCGACGAGCTCTCTAGGGTCACCGAGACGACAAGCTAAACTCAATTATTATATTTCAGAATGACAAAAGTGATCAGAGGAAGGCATGGAATCTTTTCTTGGCTGGTGAAACGAACATCTCCTAGTCCGAAACCGGACGGAACGAAACGAGATAGAACTAAGCCTGCACATGCACGAAAGCCAAAATAGAGAAGATTTCGTCCATTTTACAAAAGTTGCCTACCGTAAAGTTATATTTCCATACTGTATGCGAGACAACTACTTGTACGGGACCAGCCAAGACGGCTAACGAGAAACGAATAACGACACACTAGCGGGATCGCTACCGGCTGGAGTCACGAATGAATCTGTCACTTGCGTTGCTACGCGCAAATATGGAAGCATGCCGGTGGACTTGAATTAAAAACTATAACGAAATTATTTTGGAAACGATATGTCACCAATAACCCCTCGCGAGAAGAACGCGATAAAGTCTATATTTAATTGTCGGAGCCTCACTGTAATCGACGGAACGCAATACGTGGAAGGGTGGATTGAAATTGAATGAAAGGGTGAAATGAACGAAAGTGAGAAACAAGGGCGAAAGGGGAATGATTGGGGTGCATACGAATGGGAATACCTGCCGGACAGGACTGATGGGTGTGAACGTTTGAAATCATCGATTTTACATGATTTACTGTAATCATCACTATTAATATTTCATAATAAATATCATCTTATCATTACAATAATTGAAATGTCTGTATCCATAATCCTTTTACTTATACCAACAATAGAAATACCCTAATAGAAATTCATTATGAAAATCGAAGGCCTGTCCAGGTTCTACTTAGTCCTATACTGGCCCAGTGGGGACCCGAACAAGTCGTGGACTCACCAAAGAAACTTTGTACTAGGGTTATTACTCTAATTTTTTAAATAAGTAGTTTTTGAAGCTTTTAAAAATATGGGAATTATTTATCTTGAAGATTTATCTTTAAATAAGGTTGCGATTGTACTGTACAGTAAGTTCGTGCATGATAATCGTTGAGGAGACATCCATGAAACTTAACCTATGGATGGGTTAATTGCAAGGGGTAGAATGAGATCAGGCTATGAGAGAAAGAAAGCAGTTCTGAAGAGATTAGTACCGAATAATAATTCCTACATTAGTAGGAAACGTAACGTTGCATGAAAATCCTACAAGAGCGAGTTGAGCAACGACTGATATTTCTGAAAACGTATCCTCGACCAAGTGTTCGGCAGGGAATAGAAAAACGAATCAAGCAACGAGATAACAATCATTCTAATAAATATTGATGATTGGTTTAAAATATACTGTTACAAATAATTTCTAAGTTTCTGTATTTCATGTTCCAGGCAAACTTTTTTGCTATATTCACCGAGAACCTTCGATCCTGGAGGGTACGAGAGCTTGGGACGGCGGGAAAGGTTGACCCCGTAACCTGGGAAAAGCCGCATTAGCTGTGGGAGATTACTGTACACATTGCGACGACTGGATCGACGATCCTTTAGCATAATGAATGGAAAATAAATCTCGAACCGTCCATTTCTCATTGCCTCCATGCTCCTCTTTACCATTTTCAGCCGGCTGAGATTGAGCAGCCGGGAGATTTGGCGAAATCTGCCATAGTGGAGAACCTTCGTGGGGGCATACCTGGAGCTTAACATAAGGATTCTTTTAGAGAGAATTTCAACACGTTGGAAGTGGCCAAGACTATTTGGAGGCTATGCCGAAAATCGGTTGTCCGACACAAAATTTAAAAAATGTGTTAAATTGTTTTTTTTTTCCTCTTTAGTGGAACATTTCATTCTACTGATACAGCTTTCATTGGCAAAATATGAACCAAACACATATTTTGCCGTTATAGATATGTTTTTAATAGTTTTCTATTTAATTTAAAAAAAAACTATGAAATAAACTTAATTTTGTGAAAATTACAACAGACGGAAGTCGGCTGGGTTGTACCGATGGACTTGAAAAACTATGTATATGAAAAATTACATACGGGGTTTGTAACGATTGATGCATAATATGTGGTTGCATGGTATATTCAGTCGTGTCATAAAACAAATCTGCTTGCTCTGATATTTCACTTTAGTAATTTTAACAGTAACTCACCATCTGGCACCTTTTCACTTCCATGAGCCCATATTGGTTCCCATAATCCAAATACATGCAGTTGTATAATTAGGGTCCAGAGAAAACTTCCGAGCGATGTAATACTTCTCACAATAGATGTTGACATTGTTTTTGTTGCTGATGAAATATGGGAACGTTGGGGAAAACATGCACCTTGATAATCCACCACGGTGACTTTCCTGCAAATTTAAAGTTATTATGTAAACATTTAAAAAATTCAAAAGTCTCTACAAAATTTTAATTGTAAACATTTTCTAGTGAACCCGGTCTGTAAGGTATCGAATATCCTTGAATTCTGCTTTGAGACTAAATAAAAATCTCCGCCGATATATATATATATTTGCTGCTTTATATATATTTATATTTTGTAACATTTCGCGATTTGGCGGTAGAAATATAACGCTTGAAGGAACGCGAACTCTGAAAGTTTGTGCACTGGGCGAGTGATAAAGTTGAAACTCGTGTTTGCAAAAAGAAACTGCATAAAGATTATTCAAATTGCTAATTGATACATTTCAATTCTTAAAGTTCGTTCACAATACTTGTCTGTAATTCTATGCGATTTAAAAGCCTAATTCTATTTACTATTAACTGTTAGTTATTCAGCGCTTATCTATGTGACATCATATTCCGATGCTGTACTGACAATCAGTCAGTACTTAATTGCAGTTCGCGATTAACATTCGTTTCTCTGTTATGAGTATAGGCCCCGTAGGGGGCTTTGGCGGACTTGTCCGTTTAAAGTTCAGGGAGTACTTACGGGCCCTGCGTACCCTTACGTAA
>JARQTG010002618.1:0-10843 GCA_030142615.1 Syrista parreyssii
CTCTCCCTAGTTCGTTATTTATTTTGCGGTTACGCCGGTAACTCTTCCGTTCTCATACTTTCATATACTATACCTTTTCAATACATTTCCCATACCCTTCCTATACCTTTTCCTATTAATCTATCTAATCCTACAATAAGAAACACTAGGACTTTGAAGACTAGAATAAGGAACAGCAGCACTCCGATGGCTAAAATGAGGTAAACCAAGCTATCGAAGATGAGAATAAGGTAAACCTAGGCATCGAAGATTAGAATAAGGAACACTTAGTCTACGAGTACTAGAATGATGAACAGCAGGACACTGAAGACTAAAATGAGGAACATTATGACATCAAAGACTAGAATGAGGAACAACAGGACTTCTAAGAACAAAATGAGGAATGATAGGACTTTGCTGAATGGAATGAAGAACTGCCAGAGTCTCAGGTACAGTGATCAGGAAAACCAAGTCATCGAAGACAAAAATGAGGAACAGTAAGTCTATGAGAACCAAAATGATGAACAGCAGGACACCGAAGGCTAAAATGAGGAATATGAATCGAAAATGATATCGTAACTTTGACACTGGAAGTCACAGAGGGCAGCAATTTGTTGTGAACATTCTTGGGACGAGAAAAGCAGACACGTGTCATTGCATTTCGATCTCAATCCATTTTTTTTATTTTTTACTTGGACAAGTGGAGGATAAGTCGTACAAAAGTAGAGTACGCATTCTAGCATCTACCAGTGTTCATTTCCATTTCAATGCATTTAGTTACTTTATTTTTTTTTTATTAGAATCTCTCTTCCCTTCTATGTGCGTGTGCGCGCGCGCGTTATAATCTGTTTCCGTCGGGGCTGCTGATAATGAAAATAACATTCTAATACGTTTGATGCACCGTGTACGATTATGCGTCTAACCGAACGCGTGTCTCGAAACAATTGCGAATCGCGAGTACCGCGTGGAGCTGCTACGTGAAGCTAAGGCTTTCGGCCAGTGTCAACCGTCTGTCAACGAATTCGCTTGGCGTTCGGATCGTGAAACAATTGCGAATCGTGCGATCTGTCTGTAGCAGCTAACTTTTACCTTCCACGGCTGTACCTCCCACCATGTAGCCATTTTCCGCGGAAATCCTTCATTCTAATTGATGCATCTTAAATGCTTCTCATTCAAAAACTATTGCAAATTTCAACAAGCGGTTTGCGGGAGTGTACTCGGGGGACCTCCAGCCATCGCCCACTTTCCGGTGTAAAAGTAGTTCTGGGACAGAACTTAATATATATATATATATATATGCAGGGTGTAACTAAATTGACCGACACAGTTAGTACAGCTGGACGCGGGATGGTCACCCGAGTAAAAAAGATCGTTTCCGAACATCATACGATAAATAATTTCTAAGTAATAAACGTTTAAAGATAGCCAATCACACAGCAGATAGTGACGTCACAGCGACCGCGTCGAGACGCCCACAACTTCACCATACTCTGCTATACCAAGCAGGTAACAACAGACTATCGTTGCTCAGATGTGCTTGCGCTCGGTCCGAGGGCAGCATGAAAACAAATGACAGCACGATAGAGAATTCGTCGCATGGCGTTGCAGACGATATGGATAAAAATTCTGGGATCCTATACATCGAATGAAATGATCTAGCAAATCCCACAATTAGTAATGACGATACCACGTTTCGATTATTTATTTATTTCTCACGGAAAGTATTTCTGCACGAGAGAATGCGGCATTACAGAAATTTATTGAAATTAAAGCGACTGCTGGTCATAACAGCACTCATCCACGATAATTTAAGAAAATTAATTAATTAAGTAGGTGAGAAGAAGGTGAGAAGAAGGTGAGAGCAAGGTGAGAGGAAGGTGAGAACAGGGTGAGAGGAAAGTGAGAGGAAGGTGAGAAGGAGGTGGGAGTAACAACAAAATGATAATAATATCGTCAACTTGTTCGACAGGATTAGACCAAGTTGGGCAACGATTTTTATTTTTCTTCAGCTTTTCTTACAGTTCGGCATAAAAATTTCATTAATGTTGGAAACTGTGCGCTATCCATTTCCGGCTTCGCGTGTAATAAGACGTACACTGGAAAAAAAATTACATGTTTGCATTCATAATTTTCAAGTACGTCATCATTCATGTTATAAAACGATGAATTAACACTGAAAATCCGCAACTTAGTATAGTGCACCAGAATGATAACGGAAGAAACATACAATTTTTCACTTAATGCAATTTAACTTTTTTCACCAACAATATTTCCACAACCATTTATTAGGCTACTCGCTCCACTTAAAGCGTTGTGAATTAAAAGGTATGCTTTCATAGTATTTGAAACCAATGAAAGACATGCTCACTCTCAACAGCATCGTACGCTTTTCTCGGAATTCGTTGGTGTCGTCCTCGACCTGTGGGCGTCATATGTTTCAAATTTTCCTCGCCAACTATCAGGCGCATCAAGCGGCAAGCCAGTTTATTTAACCGTTGACCATAAAGAAACTAATACCGCTCAAGATCTTTTTTTTTTAAGAATATGCCGCTATCAGGTGATATTTCAATCTAAAATAAGTATTATTTTTACTATTTGACAACATAAAGAGTACAGAACGTGTGACTATCTAGTACTAATTGCCTCTTTTTTCTCGTTTGTGTGAGACATACTAACCTTTGTTGGACCTGGGATCAACGCTGTTGGCAGGATTCCTTCATTACCATCTACGGGAGCTGCAGGAGACACGGAAGTCACAGAAAACATGGGAGATACAGAAGGCACGGAGGCCTCAAGAGCTGCGAGGGGCTCAGGAGACGAGGGAGCTTGAGGAGATTCAGGAGCCGCAGAAGATACAGAAGCCTCAGAAGCCGCGGGAAATACGGAAACCACAGAAGACACAGAAGCTTCAGAAGGCCCAGGGTCCTTATTAACAACATTTCTTATTCTTATCGAACGTTCATCACCAGTTACAAGCCTACGCTGCTGTTTGGCGGTATACATGGCTCCGTCTACCGTAACGAAGAGCGACCGAAGATATTTATTGTTAGCTGCAGACGAATCTAGAAAAAAAGATAATAAATAAGGCACAAAATAACAATTTGGATCGTGTAAGAATTTTCGTGGAAGTAAAAATAAAGTTTAGATGTTACTGCTTTTTCGAAGGACTCTCGCATTGTGGAAATCGATTCCATTTATAGTCGCGGTCACTCCACCATCGCTGCCAAACTTGATATATTTCTCGGTGACGATGCTGGTCGTCGAATCGTTCCACATTAATAAAAAATACATTTTATGTCGTTGCTTTTAGATATCAAAGAATTATGTTGAAAACAGCGGAAAACAAGTTCCGGTTGATCGTTCAATGAATGACCAGTCATTCGACGATAGACCGGAACTTGTTTTGAACCAGTCTGCATAGGATTTTACGTTAATTTTGCCACTGTTTTCCTGACGCTCTTACATACTCCGCATAATTAGTCAGATTATAGAAAAAAAAAAAAATAATAATAATAAAATCCTCTGTTATTTAGATAAGACGAAAATTATGCAATGCTTAGTTATAAGGTGAGAGGAAGGAATCTTTACCATTACACACCAAATTTACACATCATGTGTATCAACTGGCATTATGAATAATTAGTGTTAGAGTTATAGCAGGCGTTGATTGAATTCTGCTCAGCAAGAAAGCATTGCACCGTGAAAAGTGAACGTGCATTTCTTTCATTGTCGATCGCAGCCTGTTAGTGATAAATTGTTTTTCTCGCTGATACGTCGTGCAAGTTGTGCGATCGGTTATCTTTAGTTTGTTTACGGTATATCGCGTTATTAAAAATACTTTACCATGGGGGAATATGAGCCCCACGAGTATTTTGAAATGCTGATGGCCTTAGGTGCATGCAACGGGCAAGCCGGCCCAGCAGCTCGCTGCTACGCGGAGAGTTGGCCGAAGCGACGTCATCTACGGCCTAATGTTTTCCGTAGTTTGGAAGATCGGTGTCGCAACACCAACGCACTCGTTCCTGGGCCAAACAATAATTCTGGAACACCACCTCGTACTAGAAACCACCACGTGGAAGAAGAAATTCTTGACTTAGTTGTAGAGGATCCAGCTAGGAGTACAAGGAGTATCGCACATGAATTGGATATCGACCATCGGTTTTTCGCACCCTAAAAGAAGACGATCAACACCCATATCATTATACGACCGTACAGAACCTCCACGGAGATGATCCTGCGCGGAGGGTTGAGTATTGTCGGCGAATCATTCATATGGCAGAAAATGAGGAATTCCTACCGTCTGTGTTGTGGACCGATGAATCGACATTCACGAGGGGAGGTTTCCACAACACGCATAATGACCACTACTGGGCGCAGGAAAACCCTCGCGTAACCAGAATCCGTGGTTTTCAAGAGCGTTTCTCTGTGAACGTATGGGTTGGCTTAATTGGTGATCAAGTGGTATGTAGAATAGTAAATTATCCTGATTTTATTACTACTTGGGAGTATTTTCTGTGATTTCATTTATATTCTTGTCCACAAAAATGTAGGACTTACATTTTTACAAAATTTTTATTAAATTTTAAATGTTATAAAATATGTTGTATTTAAATGTAACTGTTATTGCATTCAAATTGGTTTTTAATAAATATCTGAAAATTCACAGACTGTACTCTCAAGTAATATTAGAATGTGGCTAATTATGAGAACTATCTAAGAGGGTCAGGAATAAAGTAGCTGAATTGACTTACTATTAGATTGGTCCCCATTTCCTACCTGATCGGCTCGATGGACGTTCTTATTTCCAATTTTTGGAAAACGATCTCCCGGTTTTATTGGAAGATGTTCCTCTGGCAACCCGCCTCCGCATGTACAATACTTCCAACACGATGGAGCTCCGGCACACTCCACGCAAGTTGTGACGAATTATTTAAATCATCGTTGGCCAGACCATTGGATGGGAAGAGGCAGCACTTTCCCGTGGCCCCCTCGATCTCCAGACCTTAATCCCTGCGATTTCTGGTTCTGGCCTTACTTAAAATCCCTCGTCTACGTAACAACTTCAGTCGAAAATCTGCAAGAATTGAAGATTCGTATCAGAGACGTATGTGCAACGATACAAGGAGAAATGGTTGCAAGGGCAACTAGTTCTGTTTTAAGAAGGGCCAATTCGAGCAACTGTTATGTTAAATATTTTTTGTCGAGAATTGTGCCCACATTACTTTTATGAATTGATATGCAATGAATAATAATAATTTAACATAAAATTACTTACCTATTTCGGTTACGAGTGGCGTTCCTACGCCTACAATTTTTCCGGCAGAGCCATATTTTTTAATTATTGCCAGGAAATACATAAAACAAAAGTAAGTATCGGCAGTAACAGCCTAGGCGTGTGTCATGGCGTCATGACAATACATTCGCTGTTTCGCCTAATCCAACACTTATTACACTGTTGCACAGAACCACTGTTGAATATTGAGAATAGGGGTACACAGAGAAAGTTTTATACGTATCAATTTTACATCACAGCATACTCTGTCCAACGAGAGAATGGACTTAGAATCGAAAGAAAACTCATCTGTTTCCTTCTTCTCACCTTGCTTTCACCTTCCTCTCGCCTACTAAATAAATTAATTTTCTTAAATTATCGTGGATGAGTGCTGTTATGACCAGCAGTCGCCTCAATTTCAATAAATTTCTGTAATGCCGCATTCTCTCGTACAGAAATACTTTCCGTGAGAAGTAAATAAATAATCGAAACGTGGTATCGTCATTACTAATTGTGGGATTTGCTAAATCATTTCATTCGATGCATAGGATCCCAGAATTTTTATTCATATCGTCTGTAACGCCGTGCGACGAATTCTCTACCGTGCTGCCATTTCTTTTCATGCTGCCCTCGGACCGAGCGCAAGCACATCTGTACAACGATAGTCTGTTGTTATCTGCTTGGTATAGCAGAGTATGGTGAAGTTGCGGGCGTCTCGACGCGGTCGCTGTGACGTCACTATCTGCTCTGTGATTGGCTACCTTTAAACGCTTATTACTTAGAAATTATTTATCGTATGATGTTCGGAAACGATCTTTTTTACTCGGGTGATCATCCCGCGTCCACCTGTACTAACTGTGTCGGTCAATTTAGTTACACTATGTATATTGTAACAAAAATATTACTGCAGACTCCTCCCCACCACCTGGCTCGAGGGCACCACTAGCCTTGGGCCCGTTTATTGCGTCCTTATTATTATTTATTATTTATATTATTATTTAAGGAGATTGTTTAGCGTAAGGCCCCTACCCCACCACCGTTCCTTCTCCATTTCCCATCCCCTAGGGCACTAGCTCGGAGGCAGCGAGGCCCATCCACGAGGACCAGCCACCAACACCACCAAGTTCCCGGGAGAGTGGCTACGTTAGCGGAGGCAGCGGAATGCGGGAAGGGCATGGGCAGAGAGACCACTCCGAAGGAAAGTGACGCGAAACATCGGAATCAGCCCGCCGATGCAGCCCATGCAGTCCCCGGGTGCAGTCCAGTCACACGGGTAGTCCTGAGGCCCGTGTGACAGCAGTGGAGCCATCTCCCTCCTAGATCGTGGACGCACCCTGTTGGAGATTTGACAGGCCCTGAGCGCCGCCATATTGCCCAGTCCTGCAGCGTAGTACCAGCCAGACACGAGGCCTGAGGGGCCCGCCAATGCCGTGCCACGCCGAGACGCCAGAGCCCTGCCATGCCCGACCAGCGGACCAATGCTGAAGCCCTCTCAAGCCAGCGGCCCTATCAATCAACGAGGCCCCTGGAGCAGCACAGCAGAAGTTTCGAGGTCCCAACCCCCGAGGGACTTCACTTCGAGCCAGGCAGTGAATGCAAGTGTGCGAGTTTTGCGAGTGAGAGAGTGAGCTAGTGAGATTTCTTTGGTGCGTTCCTATATTGGATATTTTGTTACGAGCGCTGTTTGAGTGAGTACTTGACCGTGTGATTGAGTTCCCGCATTTGCCATCCCTTTCCACCCCTTTTTTCGCTCTTTTGCTTTTCAGATCGTTTCCCCCCTGATTATTGCGAGCCGTCCCACGTGGACTGGCACCTTCTTTTTGTTCATTTAGCGTTTCAAATCTGCCTTCTGCCACCCCGCACGTGGCCGAGCGGTGTATTGCGTTGCTTGCGAAGTAGTCGTAGTTTTGCGCCCCCTAATCTTAGTAAGCCACCCCCTCTGGTCCAGTCCTATCCGTCCGCATTTCAAATTTGTGATTACCAAGGTAATTATTAAGTGGCCGTTGCGTTCGGGAACCTTCTACCCTAAGACCCTTCTCCTCTCCACCCCGCTAGCCGTCCCAGTTCAGCGATTATAAACATTTGGGGACCTTCCTAGGTCACCCGGCGGTGCTACACCGTAACCGTAGCTGGCGCCCAGTTTGTTTTTGGAAGATACCGCGCAGTGGCGGTAAGCCGTCCCTTCCCTCCTGCCCTCTTGTCCATCAGCACATACTCTCTTCCCTGATTCCTCCCCCTGCCCACCGGTTTGTTTAAAGTCCCCGCCGATATTGCGTGCTCCCGGACAAGCACCCGATTCGTGTTGTTGTTTTGATTCTGTCCCGTCTAACCAGTGCGTCTTTTGTATTTTTATTTTTATGTATCAGCTGTTCAACATTCTGTTAATTATATTCTTCTTCTATATCTTACCCCCCCCCCCTCCGCGTGTCCTTTTTTACCGACCCTTGCCCCTGTTCGTTTTGCTGATTTTTTGAAGACCCACTACCCCGGCCCCATCGGGCCGGGAATTAGGTCACAATATATATATGTATATATGTTGTGATGTGGTAAATTTTACGTCGTCGAGTCCTCGGCGGGAACTGTAAGGGTACGCGGGTAACCGCGAGATTAGGAAGGAATCCAGGCATGATCCCACCACCTCAAGGGCCAACGCTATTACGAATTTCTCCGTTTCTGATTTTGTTGTTTTATTTTTGCTATGTCCCATGCCGCGAATATTGTATTTGCATGCTTATCGAATTTCGAGAAGAACCAGCGAGGGATGATCGACGCGGGATGGAGAAGGACCAAAGGATGATTGACGTCGGGGCATCAGCTGGACCCTAGCTGCGCACGCTGCCGTTTACCTCACCGCTCACCTCGCTACTATGTCCAGCTCTACGCACGATATCATCTAAGCTACACGAATTGGTCTACGCGTAGGGAGTCACTAGCAAGGAGCTATTACTCATCCTGCGTAACAGGGACCTACGAGCTAAGGAGCACCTGTACCGCACAACATCCCGTGATGAAAGCCCACCGCTTGCAAAATTAGAGATGAATACT
Source organism: Syrista parreyssii (assembly GCA_030142615.1). Lineage (NCBI taxonomy): Eukaryota > Metazoa > Arthropoda > Insecta > Hymenoptera > Cephidae > Syrista > Syrista parreyssii. The sequence goes on from JARQTG010002618.1 coordinate 8,297, forward strand.
CAAGAGATGCGGGTCCGTGGATGCCTGGTGAACCTTTGCGATTTTCTATGGAACGAAGGAGTCCATCGCGGGACAGCTTGTTTATAGCTATTCCCGACTTGTATGAATTGTCACGAAGACAATATTCGGATTTTGGTGCGTGGTGCCATGTTGGGATTTCTGATTGTAGCTCAATGAACAATTGGAAGTGGTTACGGATAAGGGAGAGAGTGGTCGTCTAACTGTGCTGCCGATTTCCCCCTCGTGTTTGTCACCTTGGCGTTGGTGAGGGGGCTTAAGTGGATGCTGAAAACTAGAGGCCCAAATCGGTCGGAAATGGTATAGAGCGTCGGTTAACACCGGACACACGGTTGGTGACGTTGCGCTCTCCTAGGCCCGAGGTAGGGCAGAAGAGATGTGCCGTCACACAGGACCTTGCGGGGCTGTCGACGCATGGTGGCCTCATAGCGCGAGGCCAAGTAGCATATCCCCGCGTGGGGTTTCCGGCGCCCGGCGGCCGTTTTTCGGTCAGACGAGTGCGCCTTCGTCTGCGGACGGAGGATTGCATATCCTCTTCACAGAACCATGCTTTTCCACTATCCCTAGTTGGGAGTGGCCAGGTGACATTCGCCGAGGCGCGGAAGGCTTCGTCAGCGGTTCGAGCGGTTGACCCCGCAAAGATAGTTAATTTGGCGTGTTGGAGCCAAAGGCTTGCCACCCGACCGCGCCGGCATCTCCTTCCCCAACTCCCTCCACCCCGGGCGACTGGCCGCTCCCCTCCTCCGATCACGGGTCGGGGGCGGTGGGCGGTTAGTTGTCCTAAACAGCTCAGCGGACCCGTCGTTGCTGTGGCTTGCCACAGCGGCAGCGGAACCGCGGGTCTAACTAATAATTAGTTTTCTTTTCAGGTTCTAATCATATTTTCTTTTTCAGGTCACTAATCATCTTTTATTTTCAGGTGGGTATTCTGGCCCTGGCCTTGGTGGTTGTGAACGTCGCGGGTCAGCCACCCACCTTCATAGCTGCCGGGAAATCGTCGTACATTGACGTGACCCTGGTCTCGCCCTCCATGAGCCAATACCTTGGCGAGTGGAAAGTGAGGGACCACAACTCGGTTGACGTCAGGCTGAGGGTGCCAAAGGCCACAGGCAGTGACGGGCCTACAGGGAACAATACGTTCGACGCTCGTCGTGCCGATTGAGACCTGTTCGCCCAGAGCTTGAAAGACCTCTCAGGGTCGAGGCTGGAGGTGCTACCGCTGGCGTCTCGCGAAGACGTCGTTAGGGTAGCAGAGACGCTCGAAGTCATCCTCAAGGAGGCCTGAAAGGCGTCCATGTCTAAGAAACGCGAGTTTAGAAAGTCCAACTCGTAATGGACTCGCAAACTTACCGTCCGTAAGAAGACGGTGTATAGGGAGCGACGCGAATTTCAGAGGGAGCGAGACGGGGCCTTCCGCCTGACCAAAATGTCGACTTTCCGCAGATCGCTGCAGGAGTACGGGAAGGAGGTGCAAAGATCGCTAGCTGGAGAGAGGAGGGCGAAGCTCGCTAGCTGGAGAAAGTTTTTCACGTCGCACGGCAGCGAGGAGCCCTGGGGCTTCGTTTACAAGCACCAGGCGGGCATGGTCTGCGTTGAGAGGGTGCTCAGCACTCTCAGCCGTAGCGACGGCTCCACTATCAATATGGAGGATACCACCAGCACCCTCCTAGACACTAACGTCCCTGATGATCGGGAGCAGGAGAACACGTCTGAGCAGCGTGAAATTAGTGACCGGGCAAGGGAAACGCCCGAGACCGGCGATTAATCTCCCGTTACCGAAAGCGAGGTCGCCGATGCAGTTAGGACTTTTAGAGTTAGGACGGCACCTAGCCTCGATCGAATCGAGGTCAGTGTGCTAAAGATCGCATTCCCGGCGTCAGTTCGTGTGCTTATACAATGGGTGCCTTCAGTGGGGCGTCTTTCCCTCTGTCTGGAAGGAGGGATCCCTCAGAATCCTCGTCAAAGGCGAAATCAAGGACGTGAAGGACCCAAAGTCGTACCGTACCGTTCCATCTGTCTCCTCTCCGTGCTAGATAAGCTTCTAGAGAAGGTCATTAAGCTTAGATTAGCAGACACGTCGATGGCCCCTGGGAAGGTCTCTGATCGGCAGTATGGGTTCACACCCGAGCAGTCGGCAGAGGAAGCTGTTGTGGAGTTGCGCCGTATGGTTTCCGTCTCCAAGGAGCGATACGTAGTTGCGTTGCTCTTCGACATCTCGGGTGCCTTCGACAACGTCTGGTGGTCACTCGTCCTCGATAGCCTTAGGAAACGCGATTACCCAAAGAACGTCTTCAACGTTCTTCTTAGCAATTTTGAGGATTGTTACGGTCGCGTCTCTTTTTCGATAAAAGAGTATTCCCCAAATTTTCAGGTGTTTCCACTTATCTTGACTTTGGCAAATCACAGGGTTGTTCTGCAGTCAAGCTGAACTTGACCCCTCCTTGCTTACCAGTGTCAGGCTCCTCGTGATAGGGTTCGGTAAGCCGGGCCCTGACCGTGAATCAACGCGGCAGTCCGCAGTACCTTATA
>JARQTG010002619.1:0-10379 GCA_030142615.1 Syrista parreyssii
GGGGTATATCCGCGGGGGTTCAATTTCCTATCATAGTAACCTTTTGATCTTTCCTTCGCGCTGATCAGATTATTTCTTGCTGTAGTTCGAATGTCATTAAATTTTTCTATTATTTGTTCTACATATTCGTGGTATGTTCTGGTACCTCGTGGGTCGCATCTGCTCGACGGTAACCGTGCTGCCTTTCCATATACTAATTCGTGTGGCGTAAATTGCGTTCCTTCATGCATGCTAGTATTGTACGAAAACATAGCCATTTCGATTAATTGGTCCCATTCCTTTTGAGTTGTCACGTAATGTTTTAGGTATTCTATTAAGACATGGTGTGATCTCTCGAGTGATCCGTTTGACTGAGGGTGGAAAGCGGTTGTTTGATATTTAGTTATTCCAAAGGCTTTGCTTAGCGAGCGAATTAATGTACTTAGGAAATTTGCTCCTTGATCTGTGAGTACGGCCTTGGGTGCTCCGAATCGGCATATAAAATTTTTAGTAAAGGCATCTGCTATTTCTTTTGACGTTGCCTCCTGCAAGGGTACTGCAATTGAAAATTTAGTTAGATCGTCTTGCATGGTTAATAAATATTGGTTTCCTTTACGTGTTTCAGGCAATGGTCCTACTATGTCCATCGAGACTTTATCAAAAGCATCTAGTGAAGTGTCGGTAAGTACCATTGGTTGTTTAGTTTTTATTCTGACTAGTTTCTTCTTTTGGCAACTTGTGCATTGTTGGATAAATTTCCGGATGTCTGTTTTCATTCCATCCCACTTATACCGTTCTTTTATTCGTGCATAGGTCTTGGTGATTCCTTTATGTCCTCCTACTAGGCTCTCGTGATTTTCTTTAATGATTTCGTGTCGGATTTCTTTGGTCGGGATTTCTATTTCGTTAGTATGTATTATCACTTTTATAGAATCTTCGTGGAATATGTCATGTATCGAGGTTAATATTGTTTCCCAAGTTGTAGTGAGGAAACCTCTAGGTGATTTCGCCATTGATATTACGGGTACCTTGTGGCGTATCAGAAGATTTTTTAGCGTTTCTATCGCGGTTAATACAGTCGACGTTCCTTCGACGATCATTAAATAATATGATATCCCTCCGACATTGCGTAGTAGCACTTCTCCGGGTTCTAATATTTCTTCTTGTAAAATTGGTAATCGATTGTGGCTTCGTAGTGCCTTAGCGCCGTCATCTATTGGTTTTCCGTCTTTATTTATGAAGGCTGTAATGGATCCCTTTTGTAATGCGATGTGATCGCGTACTTCAATTATTTGCTTCGTCTTTGATGGAGCGTCATCCGTGCGTTCCTGTGGTTCTAATTCGTTATTTATTAAACTTTCGGATCCGGGTTCGGAAGAATCTGACAATATGCGGCATTCCTGGATTTCATCGGTTTCATTTATATGGTGATCTTTTAATGTTGCGGGAACGGATGGCCTGTGTATAATGGATTCCGACGAGTCGCTTGAATAATTGGTTGGTTGATGAACGTCGGCGGTGGTAAGAGTGTGCATTGGTTCTTCGTCATCGCTGGGGTCCGATTCAGCAAATAAGTATGATAGTGGTAGTACTTGCACTTCTTCAGTTACTGGATTACGCGATAAAGCGTCGGCGTTACTGTTGATTCTTCCCTGTTTGTATACTATTTCGTATTCATATTCTGCTAATTTTAATCGCCATCTTACTAATCTTGACGTAGGATCTTTGACGCGGTGTAACCATAACAAAGGTCTGTGATCGGTAACTAGTGTAAATTTCTGTCCGTAAATATATGGTCTGAATTGTTGCACTGCATATACAATTGCTAATAATTCCTTTTCTGTAGTTGAATAATTGCATTCTGCTGGATTTAGTAATCTTGAGACGTAGGCATTCGGTAAGTCTTTTCCAATTTCTCCTTGACTTAACACTGCTCCTACTGCGTATCCTGAAGCGTCTGTAGTTACATTGAAGCGTTTTGTAAAATCTGGATATTGTAAGATTGGTTCGTGACATAATTCTTCTCGTAGTTGTTCGAAAGCTTCCTCTTGTGCATTTGCCCATTTAAATTCAATTCCTGCCTTGAGCAAGTTTGTGAGTGGTTTTGCCTTTTTAGAAAAATCTTTTATAAATCGTCTGTAATATCCGGCTAATCCAAGGAATTGTTTGATATTCTTTACGTTTCTTGGTCTTGGAAATTTTTTTACTGCTTCGAGCTTCTTCGGATCTGGTTTCACACCTGCTTCGCTGATGACATGTCCTAAGTAATTTACTTCCTTTCTTAAAAATTCGCATTTATCGGGCTGTAATTGTAGATTTGCTTTTCGTAATCTGTCGGCTAATTTATTAAATTTAATCTGGTGTTCCTCTAGTGAGTTCGCGTATAATACGACATCGTCTAAATATACAAACATTTCGTTGCCTTGCAATCCGATAAGAGTTTGATCCATGAGTCTTTGAAAAGTCGCTGGTGCATTTTTTAATCCGAACGGCATTCTTGAATATTCGTAATGGCCATGTGGTGTGGAAAATGCCGTCTTGTGCTTATCATTTGGATCCATGGGAATCTGATGGAATCCGGAAGCAAGGTCGAACACAGAAAAATATTTTGCTCCTCCTAATTGATCTAGTATTTCAGTAATGTTTGGTAAAGGATATGCGTCGCTTTTAGTTTTCTCGTTTAATCCTCTATAATCGATTACGAGCCTCCATCTTTTATTTCCTTGCGAGTCTTCTTTCTTGGGTACTATCCATAAAGGCGAATTGTACGGAGATTCTGAGGGTTCTATTATTTTTTGATTTAGCATTTCTGAGACTTGTTTCTGTATTTCTTCCTTGTGCACTTGTGGAAATCTGTATTGCTTTGTATTAATAGGGATTTCGTCATTCGTTATTATTTTATGCGTGGCTTTAGTCGTTGCCTTTAATTGCTCTCCTGGGATATAGAATGTATCTGCGTTCAGTTCTATAATGTTATTTATACTTCGTTTTTCTTCTTCGTTCAAATGCTCTAGACGTAGTAATGATTTGAGTTTTTGTATCCTTGATTCTGACGAAATAGCGTATATTTTCTTTTGAGTTTTGCGCTTAGCTGATTTAGGAAATTTTTTTGACTTGGAATTTGAATTTTCTCTTGGTACCTTTTGATTCATTGACTTGGAATTTTCTGAATTTGATTTAGAGCTTCCTCCAGACTTAGAATGTGATTCACTTTGACTTATTGATTTAGACTTTTCTGATTTTGAACATGTTGATTTTGATTCTGACTTCGAATGCGATTCGTTTTCATTTATTGACTTAGGATTTTCTGTTTTTTGAATTAGTATCTCTTCGATTTCTTCCTTGATTTCCTCAATTTCTTCTAACTCTAACGGTGATATATATAATTCAACTGCCTCCTCTGAACCATTTATTGCTTCGAGGTATGCTCTATTATTTCGGTTGGTGACGCAAGCCTGTCCTAAGAAGACTCCTGTCGTCGTTTGTATCTTTGGGATATAACCAACTTCTAACGAGCTTGAAGCTAGAGGTACGCTTATGATCTGCCTTGATCGGGGTGCTAGGGTGATTTTTTCGGACTTGTAAAATGGCACGATAGTGTTTGGGTCAATAATAACTTCTTCGTTTCCATAGTCAATCTTGGCGTTGTTCTCCTTGAAGAATGCCGAACCCAAGATGCCCTCTCGAGGGATTGGAAATTCATTAGATACTATGTGGAAGGTTGTCTGTATCCCGAAAATTGTAGCAGTCACTATCCCTAGGGTAGGCACGGCTTCGGGGGTGATTCCACTGACTTGGCATGCTTTCGATTTGTCAATTTTGTCCGTCGCTAGCGCGCTCTCTTTTAATATGTTGATTTCGGCTCCGGTGTCTATCATGACGATTATTGGATCTGGTTCCGCGGATTCTGATATAGAGATACTTGGTACTGAGTCTGTCTGATAATTAATTATATGGATTCTGCGGTCTCCGCATCCGCTAGGGCGATTGGCGCGACTTGAGGTACGCTCAGACCCTCGCGTTGTGCGCCATTCGTACGGAGGGGCCTGTCGTTTCCCTGCTGCGGATTATTATTATTGCGTGGTGCTTGCGTGTTTTCCCGTAATGAATTATTATATGCCCTTTTGCGGCATTCGTCTATCGTGTGTCCTAACTTCTTGCAATATTTGCATGATTTAACTTGTCCCGCAACGTTTCCTCTATTGGATTGAAGACCTGGGGGTGGTCCGTGTTTACTCCAGCAATTTTGTTCATTGTGTCCCAGTTTCCTACAAAAATTACATTGCTCTGGTTGCTCATTGATATAATTTATTCTAGGGTTCCTTGGTGGGTTATCTGGGTAACGGTTTGGATTTCTCGGTTGATTATTCGAGTATTGTTCCGATCTGAAATTGCCTTGCCGTGTTCCCGGGTATTGATTTGTTCTAAAATTCCTTTGGCGATCGTCCGGATACTGACTGGTGCTAAAATTTCTTTGGCGGTCTTCTGGATACTGATTGGATCTAAAATTCCTTTGGCGATCTTCTGGATACTGATTGGTTCTAAAATTTCTTTGGTTATCCAAATAATTAGATCCTCTAGCGATGGGAAGGGGTTCATGGCGCTGAAATCTTGACCAAGTGGTAACTGAACGTTCGAGCTTTCGCTCTTGGCCGAAGAGTTCTTCTCGGGCCTTCAGTTCTCCTTCCGCGTTGATTGCTAACGAAATTGCCTTTTTAAGTGTAGTCGCTTGCCCGATAGGTATGTGTATTCCCCTTTTAAGTCCTCTGATGAAACATTTAATTGCCTCCTTATGTGTGTCACTGCGGAAAATGTCTGCTTGAGGCCCTTCATTTTTCTCATAAGCATCTTGTATTTGGGCAACCAGATTTTTAACTTTATTACTATATTCCACTACGTCTTCGTGCTGCTTCTGGACCACTTGTCCGAGTTGGCCTTGTAACTGAGCTATTGACTGAGTGGGTGGGTATAGAGTTTCCAGGCATTTGATAAGCTGCTGAATATTATTGATCTCCTCGTCTTCAATTGCGAATTTGGCTTGTCCCTTTAACCGTGTGCAAATTAATCTAGTAAGACTGGGTTCATTATGTGGTCCTACAAGACCTAGCGCTTCCTTGCAGCCTCGATTAAAAGTTCTTAGTGGAATATTTTTCCCGTCATACTCCGGTACTACTTGCAGAGCGTCTTTTAATGTCACTGATGCTGATGCAACGATCATGGGAAATTGCGGTTGGGCATGTAATCTATTAGGATCTTCGTACGTTTCAGGTTTTGGTGATTCCAGTCTTCTGCGAGGCCCTTCTGCCTCCCTATCACGATGAAACGGTATTCTCGGACTTGCCTGAGCTGGTAATGGTCTTTCGTCGACACATCGGGATGTGCTTGGAACAGCGTGTACAGGTAAGGGTCTTTCTACGCAGGGGGCGAGTGTAGGCAATGGGCGTTCGTCCGCGTTGGGTGGAGGGTCTGTTGGAGCTTGTCCGTCTTGGCTTCGTGTAAGAACCATTCTTTTCCTTTATGCAGGGAGTATCCCACCGCTGCCACCAAAAATTTTTTTGTTATGTTACGGCTACGCGAAATTCCTATGTAGAAATTGATTACACAATTCCAACTGGACTCCGATTATTGAAGTAGATTCACCTGACGGCTGGATACTTCCGCTCACGTTGGGTTCAACGTCACCGAGCCGTTTGAAGGCGTGACGTTTAAAACACGATTGATTATATCGGAGCGCGTTGCGTCGAACACGTTATAGTACCGCGAGAATTTAGTCCGGGGAACGGAGTGTTACAACTACGCGTAATTCAATTACCTGACGGTTCGATACTTCTGCCTATGTTAGCCTTAGCACCACAGAATCATCCTATAGGGATTGACCGTCCTTGCGTGTCGGGTTTTTATGTCTCCTTGGTTTAATTCGATAACCCGTTCTGACTGGTAATTTAATACGTCAGCCCGCAGTATTCGATATGCCAAAGGGGGCAATTATCTCCCGTTCATAGCTTGGATCCTTCAATTTATCTGTTGAGTTGGGTTCTCGCTGATGCTATCTCGGTTAGAGGGCCCGTACCGTGTTTTACATGGCGAGTTCCAGTGATAGCTAGAGATCCCCTGTAGCAGAGTGCTTATTGAAGGTGTGGCGCGATGAGCCAGCTAAGGTTATTCGGAAGCAGTTGTGTCGAACGCGTAATCGTAGAAGAACTGATGTTCCTTGACTGTTTGTATTCCCTTTCTAATTTCGCGATATTGTTGGGATCTTCCTGCGCGGTTAGGTACTGAAGTACTTAAAAGTCTGGTTCTCACGTTGTCGGATTCACTTCGAGGGGTTTTCAGATTTAAATTAATAATGGAACTTGTAGTAATATTACCTTCGTGATTCAGAAAAATCGCTTGTTCATCAGGCGTCTAAGTCTTCGATGTAGAATTGTATTTTAAAGTAAATTTGAACTCAGGGTTTCTGGTACAAAATTCAATTCACTTTTATTTTACGAAGTGTTTTTACAAACTTCACTTAGGATACGGAGAATTATTTAGTCGAAGATACACGAAGGTTTCGAAGTTAACGGTGCTGTGGTCGAATCAGAACTCTCCTGGTGCGTCAGGTCGCGAGGTTTATATAGGAGAATTGGTAGGTTAGGGATGAAGCGGGAAGATGAAGTAGGAAAGAGTTATGAGCGCAGCTGCTCCGGATAGGTTGCGATAAATTGTGAGCGGTTCCTCTGTGAGTCGTAGCAATAGTTGACTCTAATGGCAGAAGATTTTAGTTTTACTGGTCATAATTTTAAATTTACTTGAAGAGGTTTAGAGATATCTAGAGCGTTCTTAATTTATTACTCATAAATTGGATGTTTAATTTTTGTCACCAGACGGGTCTAGAGAGCACGTGTTAATTATCTAGAAAAATTCCGGATGCTCTTGATTTTATTGCTCATAACTTAGAATGTTTATTACCAGAAAAATCTAGAGGCTCTCAATTTATTGTTTAGAATTGTGAATAGTTATTATCAAAGAAAAATTTTAGAGAGCTTTTAATTTATTCCTTCTAACTTTGAATATTTTATCATCATGAAATTTTAGGGAACTCTTAATTTATTGCTCACAACTCTGGATATTTATCATTTGAATGATATAATTTATGGGTCGGGGATTTAGATACTCTAGGTAGCTTCCAGTTTCGTTGATTAGAGATTTCTTAATGAATTCGAAATTCCGGAAGTTAAGTGTTCCTTTGATTATTTCTTCGCGACTGCAGTTGGCACACATATTTTCAATTTTTATAAATAAATATTGTTTGTAATTTTTATGCTGCCGAGAGTATCCAGATAAAAGGTTCTTAGGATAGCGGCCATAGCCTTACACGTAAAATGACTGAAGATCGCGTAGTACAGCAGGTATTCGCTCATGATATCAAATTTAGTGAAAAGGGTTGTTTAACATACTGATAAGGTGTCGCTAATAGTATTCGGTAGTAGGTTATGATTTTACATATTGAGATGGCATGATGAATTGAGTTCTCACATGGTGAGCCCGACAGATGGTAGAACTACATCTCCAAATGGTAACGCGATTTTCAAATGGTAGCTAACTTCAAATGGTGGTACAGATTCCTAGCTTTTGGGATGGTGGCTCCAACTTTAGACGGTAATACAGTTTCCGAATGATAACCAATGGACCAACTCTAAATGGTAATACAGATTCTGTGCGTTAACTTAGCTTCAAGTGATAATTCTGATTTCGAGATTTTCCGAGGATGATAATTGCCTAGTTTTATATGATACAATATTGCATGATATAATAATATTCAATTTTAATTCGTACCTTTAGAAATGATAATTTTCCGAGATTACACGAAATATGGATTTTATAACGTTTGGATTGGCTAAAGACAATATTACGTAATGACAACAACATTAGAGGATGATAATAATCGTATTCGGGTAGAGTTTCTCCGAGTTTGGACAATAATATTTGGAAGGATATGAATTTAATAATAATAATAGAGTCTGATAATATTTAGATTTTCCTTTCTATCAAATGACAATGCTCAGTTTTTAAATAATAATATTTATATTCGGAAAAAATTATCATTTCGGTGGTTTGGTAATAATTATTAATTATTTAACCTTTGGACAATCATGATTTTTAAATAAGAATAGTTGTTGAAACAATAATAATAACATATTTAAATTTTTATAATGTTGAGGGAGTTATTTTCAGATTTTAACAATTATATTTTTAAACAATATCGTTATTCAATAATTATTTATTGGATTTTGAAATATCAATAATTTGGCTTTCTTTGAAATAGATTAAATTCAAGATTTGCGTAATTTTCGAGTTAATTAATAATATTTTGTTTTTGAATAATCATGATTCTCCATTGATGATTAAATTTAGTACAATACAAATAGAAAACGGTCGCTGGTCTTAGCGTTACGTTAGTTTAAAAATGTCTTTGGTATCTTAAGAGTTTCTTTTGGTTGAGCATTTTTGGCTAATGTTTGTTACAATGGTAGAAATACATTTAAATGAATAATTGGAACGTTCGAATTGGCTATAACAATCGATTGAATGACAGAATTGGAATAATAATTGATTATTAAATAATTGATATATTTGTGTATATAATGCTTATTAGATAATTTGAGTATTTGAATAATTGAGTGAATAATATATAAAATAATTGATTATAATAATTGATTGGTTAAAATATTTGGAAAATGAGAATATTAAGATGATAATTGAATAAAATAATTAGCATAATTGATTATAAAGATAACTTAAAATACTTGAAAGGGTTAGATTGGATTTGCAACAATCGATTGAATAGAACAATTAGAATATTCGAACACAAGATAATTGGCTAGTATATTGGTGATAGTAATGCTTGATTGATTAAAATAATTAGAATACAAATACTTGATTATAATAATGATTTGAATATAATTAATTAAAATATTGATTAAAATAATTTGAATTAAAGTATAATTTGATTAAAGTATATTGATAAAGACAATTGATATATAATTGTTTAATATTTGAAATATAGCTGATTAATAAGTATAATATTGATAAAATAATTAGCTGGTTAATAAATATAACATTTGATAAAATAATGGAGTAGAATATTTGGAAAGTAATATCGGTCAGATCTTTGGCAATGGAAAAATTAATTGAACTTCTGATATTGGAATGATATGTGACTTATTTTAATTAATCAAGAATTATTTTAATGAGATTTTTGCTAGAAATGTTCCACTGAACCTTTATGCTGTTGGTGCGTAGGAGGTAGTATTTTCCTTGATGATAGTGAAGTGTAGAGAGTTATGAAGTCCTTCGGTGATCCCTTTTGCGATGTAGATGTAGAGGGTGGTAAATTCCTGCGGACGTAACACCTCCCCCCTTAGAATTTAGAACGAGTCCTCTCGTTCCTCCATAGGCAATGGCGGTGTTAATACCTCTTGCAAAAGGTATCCCTGGCTTGAGGTAGGTTCGTCATGCTCCGTTGGTCTAGCTCTTCCAATCAGACTTGTTACTAGGAAGTCTATTGTGTCATGTAGGAGTTCGTATCCTTCTAGGTCAGCCTGTGGTGGAGATGGTGGGTGTATCGTCCGTGTTACTGGAGGCGTGTCAATGTCCTCGTATAGGTCTTCCATGTTTAACGGGAAGCCTCTAGCTGTCCTGCCATTCATGGCTTCGTATTCCGTTAGATCGTCCGTCGGTTGATGTAATTGGTCCATACTTGTGTATAACACAGCTCCTTCGTGAGGTCGGAGTATTATTCCAGAATTTATTCCGTCGCGTATTTGGCTGTGATTTTCACCTGACTGCATTAAATCGTACATCGGGTTATGTTGCGTGGGAGTGTCATCGTCAAATATTGCTTCCTCGATGTCTTGTAAATTTGGTAGGTCGTCTGGCGAAACATACTCATCTTCGTCTGAATTATTCCTGGGCATTATTTCCACTGGTGTAACGGATCGATCCGGGATCGGATCCGGAATTCCATAGTTCCAATATTGCAGTATAATTCGTCTTAGATTAGCAAATGTGTGTTCAGGTCTTCCAAGTCCCGGCACATGTAAAACTGGTCGGCTCATTTGCATGAAAAAATCACTTTCACAAATGCTTGGCGGTGCTCTTCGCGACATCTGATCTATTATCACCGTGTTGAATGACTGCGCGATTGCATGGCTGTGATGCGCAATCCATTCGGGCGTGACAAAGGCGGGTATTAAATTTGGTTCCATTTAAGCGTTTCTGTTTTCCTATAATATATATGTATGTATAAAAGATAATATATATATATATATTTTTTTTCCGAGAAAAAGAAAATTATAAAATATTTTTTTTTTTTTTTTTTTTTTTTTTTTTTTTTTTTTTTTTTTTTTTATTTTTTT